>RJWM01001051.1:0-172518 GCA_004363535.1 Dasyprocta punctata | reverse complement strand
ACCGGAAAGAAAATAGAAGAAATCCTCCAAATTGGATCGGAACACAAATTAACATTATAGTTTCCCAGAAATGTTAACCCATTCCCGCAAAGCCAATTTTTATGCTGCGGCCTTTTCTTAGAAGACGTCCTCCTTGAAGATCTATCTTCTTCCATGTTTGGACCTTGTCAACAGAACATGGCTAGAGAAGGACGCGGCAATTTCATCTTTCTCCTGGATCTCAGCATCTTGCTCTCCCCTAGGCTCCTTTTCACAAACTAAACAAACCCAGCTTCCTATTCAAACTGTAGCTGGAATGGCTTCACATGCCAGCTACTCTGGAGGCTGAGACCGAGGACCTCCGGCCAGCCTGAGCCACTCAGTGAGACCCCGTCTCAAAGCAAAATAAAGCAGGCTGGGGATGCAGCATGGCAGAAACGTCCTCACGCAGCATGTGCAAGGCCACAGGTTCAATCCCAGCCCTGAGGAGAAGCAACGCCCTTGGCCTGCAGGGAGCTGTGGGCCCCATGTCCTCGGTTTGACAAAACTCTGAAAATTTCCGTAAAAACATTCTTTTTTTCCATGTCATTACGTCCCAAATAATACAGCATAACAACTACTTACATGTAAGTCATACTCTAGCAGATCTTTTTTGGGGGGAAATGGGCAAGAGAAATGAAGAGGTATTTGATGGAAGAAAAAGTACAAATGGCCAATAAATACATGAAGAAATGCTCATCATCACTGGCCTTAGAGAAACACAAATTAAAACAATACTGAGACTCCATCTCACCCCAGTAAGAATGGTCATCATCCAGAAATCAAGTAATAACAAAGGCCAGGAGGCTGTGGGGGGGAAAGAAATCCATCTACACTGTTTGACAGGAATGAAAAATAATACAAAGACTGTGGAAATCAGTATGGAGATTCCTCAAAAGCCTAATGCTAGAATTTCCATTTGGACCAAGTATTCCCCTTTGATGTATCTTCCCAAAACAGAGACATCATATTACAGCAATCCATGCATACTCATATTTATAACAGCACAATTCATAATAGCTAAATCTTGCAATCAGCCTATGTGTTCATTAACAGATGAATGGTAAAGAAAATGTGGTATTTATACACAGTGGAGTACTACTCTGTCATGAAGAAGGAAAAACTTGAGTCATTTCTAGGAAAACAAATGCACCTTGAGATCATGATGTTAAGTGAAATAAATTGGACATACAAGCTTGCATAGTTTTTCTTATATGAGAAACCCAAATTAAAAATAAAGAGCAAAGTAAAGACAGATAATAGGAAACAGGAAGATATATCTTTGTAAAATGGGAGGGGGATCAGGAGATGGAGGAAGCAGGGAGGGAAGAGAAGAAAAGGGGATGTAAAAAGAATTAAGAGGTTATGCATATGCTCCAGCTCCCTGTGAGGAAAGTAGACACTGTACACTGCAGGTGCGGGCTAATAAAGGAAAGAGGAATTTACTGTCTGGGTGTTGTCTTCCTCACTGGCAGCCTCTGCCCTTCTCCACCGGCTCCTGCTCATAAGTCTTGCTTCGCTCAGGGAGCTGCCTCTAGACTCTGCCCCTATTGCGCCTGTCGCTGCTGGTGACATCGTCTCTGGCATCCTGGCTCCCTGCTCTCCTCTCTTTGTCAGCCAGCCACCGCACATCTCTCTGCTTCTCCCGTGGTTAGCAGGACAGGCTCTCCTGCGCTCCACACTGCTCACAGTGCTGTTCTTTCTAGATGCCTTCACCAACCCCTTCCTCCCTGGTCTTCTGGGTTGGGAACTGCCAGGATCACAGCTCTCATCTTTTCTGAGGTCAGTGACCTCCTTGAGACCTTGCCCATTCTTGGGGCTAATCCAGTTGGTGCCTACCTCCAGTGACACAAATCCGTGCGGCCAGGTCACACTGCTTCCGGGATCCAGAAGTACCTGTTTTACAGGTTACTCTATATTTGTATTTGTTCCCCTCCTGAACTTCATCTTAACCAGTGGTCCACCACGCATCCGGTCATCCGTGCCATGATTCTGGGGGTCATCTCAGTGCCCTTGGTCTTCTTTATACCAACCCATAACCAAGTCCTGTCGGTTCCATCTTTTTGTTGTTGTTGTTGTTGTTGCTGTTTTTTGATTGATTTAGGTTTTGTTTTGTTTTGGTGGTACTGGGATTTAACCTGGGGCCTTTGTACTGAGCTACATCCTTAGCCCTTTTTTTAAACTTTGAGACAGGGTCTCACTAAGTTATATAAGTACTGCACACTAGCCAATCGCACCATTGGAGTTTCAGGGTCTCACTAAACTGCCCAGGCTGGACTTCGACTTCCAGTCTTCCTGCTTCAACCTCCCAGGGCACTAGGATAACAGGGGTGTATCACTGCACCCTGCTTCATTGCCACCTTTTTAAAATGATTTTTCCAATCTGTCTCCTTCTTTTCAATCTTGTAGTTACTGCCTTATCTGCCCATAGAGAAATAGGCTTTCTCTGTTCACTTCTATCCATCAACTGTGATACAGTCTGTTACAGTTCGTACCTAAGTGTCCCCCGTCATGCACTCATAGGCAGAGGCTTGGTGAGGTGATTGGATCATGGCGTGTGACACTCACCATTGTTTATAG
Source organism: Dasyprocta punctata (assembly GCA_004363535.1). Classification (NCBI taxonomy): domain Eukaryota; kingdom Metazoa; phylum Chordata; class Mammalia; order Rodentia; family Dasyproctidae; genus Dasyprocta; species Dasyprocta punctata. The sequence continues at coordinate 169,920 of RJWM01001051.1, read as the reverse complement.
CTAACTGTGGTGTTGGGGTGGAGCCTGAGGGAGGGGGTGGTCACTAGGGGCGTGGCCTGGAAAGGTTCATCTCCCTCCCTCTTCCTTTGATACCTCTCTCTCTCTCTCTCTCTCTCTCTCTCTCTGCTTCTTGCAACCCTGCCATGGACTGTTCTCCACTGTAATGCTCCTGTTCCATGCTGCCCTCCCTGGGAGCCAGCCTACTATGGACTGAAACCTCTACAAACTGTGAGCCAGTGTAAACCTCTCCCCTTTTTCTTGTGGGTATTGAGTATTTTGTCCTAGCAACAAGAAAGTAACTAAGACATGGTCAGAGTACTTTTTCCTCAACCTGCTGTTCATCTTCTGTGTGCCCTCTTACACTGTTGTGTTTCCTCACCCACACTCCTGGACCCGGAGCATCTTGGTCTTTGTTTACACACAGCCCACCTGCTTGCTCGTCAGACACAGTTCAAGGTTAACCTCTGTGGTGATCGCCTGAGCCTTTGACCCACACAGCAGATGACTCAGTCTGTGCTCCATTATACATTGTGCTCTGGCTCCTGTCAAGCCACCCCAAACATTTCATTGCACCTCAAAATAACCCTGCCACAGTCCATGTTCTCGCTGCTCTATTTTAGTTTCCTGAAATCAGGAACCAGAATTTCCTCATCTTTCCACTCTCAGTGAAGCACAGAGCGAAGCTCCTCATGGACAGCCTCAGAAGCTGAAGCTGTGAAGAGGCCTCTGCACTGTCAAAAGAATACAATGCCACCACAAAAGACAGTCCCTCTCATCTCTAGGGATAACACAGCATGTCAAAAATTCATTATGTCGGCATCGGCCTCTCTGTCAAAACCTGGCTGTGCCTTTAAAATACAACCCCAGCAAGTGCATGTCTTGATGGGATAGGGCTTTCCAAAGCCAATGAAGAGCTCAGGCTTGCATGACCATCTGGAGATAAGCTGCACAATCTAGCAAGACGTTCACGGTGGGTCCTCCATCTTCCCCTTGCAGAAACCATGCATTTTGCGGACCTTTGAGTGCTCCCTTAGATGACAGTCACACACATATGGGTCCTGAGTCATCTGTGAGCTGCTGATGCCTCAGAGGGCAAAGGGCAAAGATAAAGATTTCATGGGGATCCTCTGTGCTTTCCGAGCCGTCCTTTGCCATGCTGGGGTCCTACTGAAGATGACGTCCACTCTGCTGGCATGGCCTTACTGCACTTTCCCTTCCTGGCTCATCTGACTGCCTGAACCACACACGTCTCTCACTCTGACCTTTAGTTCTTCCTTAGTCTCTGGAGGACATATCCTAGTAGCAAAGGGAAACAACTCCTAGGTACTGGGGCATTCACTGCAGTTTGACAAGATAAGAACAGAGCCAGGACTGGGATCCTAGACCCTGAGGTCAAAGAAGAAGACTTGTAAGGACCTGCTTGCAGATGCAGCCTATTTTCAGATCTGGCCCTTGAAATCAAAGACTCCCTGATCCACGGGGGATGTACCAGCTAGAGTCGGAGTACAGATTGGGGAATCATAAACCTGTCCAAGTCAGAGACAGGGACTGTCAGGAGCTGACAGTCCCCAAGAGCAGGTGATGGAGTCACACAGGAACCTATCATCAGACCCTGTCTTAGTTACTTTTCACTGGTTGCCGAAACAAAATACCTGACGCCCAAAATTAGGGAAGGAAAGATTTATTCTTACAGTTTCTCCAGAGTTTCAATCCATACGCAGTTGGCTCCAAGTCAGCATGGTGTGGCGGGGCAGCCATTCATGGCAGCCGCCAAACAGCAAGGCGTGCTAGCGAGAGAGAGAAAGAGAGAGACAGAGAGAGAGAGAGAGAGAGAGAGAGAGAGAGAGAGAGAGGAAGCAAGCAAGAGGAAGACCCGCCTCCTTCAACTGTATCTCAGCTCCACCCCTGGGCAGGTGTAGCACTCGCATCACCGATCCCAGTGCTAGACAACAAACTGATCTCAAGCAAGCGCCAGACTCAGCCCCATTAAAAGTATATGAGGACTTGGGGGTACATGGTATCACCCAATACAGACCCCCATTCTGTACCGGTGGGCTGAGTGCCCTGAGTCTTCACGGCTGCTCATGAGATCAGAGTAAAGGTGTGGCACTAGGCACATAGGGTGTGGTTGCTGTTAACACTGCCATTGCTGTCTTATACGTGATCCCAGTAGGTTCAGCAACCACTTTTTTACCCTTGAAATGTTATTTTAACACTTCACCACCTAAAGAAGCTTCAAACTCAAATGACTCCATTAATCTTATCTATATTGGTGAGCTTTCCCACTGCTAGACACAACACGCAACACCCACAAGTAAGAGAGCAGGTAGAATTTGACTCCTTTTTAAGGGCACTCAGTTCATGTTCAGCTGGCTCTGAGGCAGAGATACCATGGCAGGGGGGTGATGGCAGAGCTGCTCAGTTCATGGGGGTTGGAAGCAGAGCAGGAGAGCAGTGCTGGGAAAAGTGCCCAGGTCACACCTGTGTCACCCACCCACACACATGCAGCAGTGTGCTCCACCAATCCCACGGACAACTCACAACACAATGTTCACACCTTCCTTGAGAATTTTTATGAGATGTTGACAGTTACTACTGTGATCTTTTTACCCTAGGGAATTCCACTGTGAACATTTCTCTACACAGAGGATTATCTGGCAGGCTCACTTTTTCTCCACCGTATTTAAATGAGAATGCCATAACTTTAAACTGTGATCCTTGCTCTGTGGTGACTCAAAATTTTGCTTTGTTTTAAGAATAAGCTCCTGTTCACTCTTTAGATACAGGCTTTTCTTTCTCCACTCAACCTTTAACTCTTGAAATTTCAATCCTAGTCTTTGCACTCTACAGAGTTGGGGTATAATGTCTCATCAGACGTAAAATATTACTCCTTCAATTGCTAAATATAGAGAATGGATCAATTCTAACAGTTTTCTCACTAACACACAAGGGCAATAGTAGCTATGCTTTGTTTCCTATAAATGTGTGCTTAAAAATGACATGTGAAATGTATTTTATTAGTGTGTGCAGTAAAACAAAGAAACACATTTACAGGATAAATATTCTTACTAAAAATTGATGTTTTATCATCAGAAGCACATTTAAAATATTGTTGTACACCAAAATACATTTTAAAGAAGGCTAGAAGATATCAGTAGAAGGCACTTTGTTCATTTTTGTCATGTTTGTATTGTGAATTTCAAATCATTGATACTATGTAGAAACTGAACAATCAGCAATTCTGAAATACACTCTGGCTTACAGTCATCCAATAATACTCAATGTAAATTTAACAACATGGACTCCTTCAGATGGGTAACTGCAAGGATGTTCAACTAGACCAATAATTCCTTTGCCCATTTTTAAGAAATAATACTTGATAGAGTTTTAAAATTGAAATCTGACCTCCAGCTGCAGCATAAATTTCTTTATTATTATTACTTTGCCTCAGATTTTATTGTTGTCCCATATGACACACAGACAAATAAGGACAGAGTTTCCATCAGGCAAAACCATAGCTTCTCGAGATAACAGCACATTACCCAGGTAGTCAAGACTAAAATCAAATGCTCTCTAAATAATAATGCTTTCATTGCTAATATGTATTGTTGGTAGTAAATATTTATACTCACTCCTAAAAAGAAAAGAGTCAGGAAAAGTTTGAAGTTCAGAAATGGACTTTTATGGTTCCTAAATTTTGGGGTTACAAATTCTTGACATTATATTAATAACATCATGACTACTTGTATTTTAAAAATGTTGAAAAAGTGACCAGAGTCATTTGGTTACTACACAGGAAGAAAAAGAAATAAAAAGGATAAGCCCTGAAAGGTTATATACTTATTGCATAGGTTAAAAAGCATCTTCACAATTGCTACTGACATTCGTTTCCAAAGAGCAATCCAGTTCCCAGCTCCCGCGTGCTCGGCTGGACTGCTTTCACTGCTGCTCTCAATGGTCCACAGCCGCCCTTCATGGTGCACAGTGGTTATCTAGCATTCTTAATGTCTTTCCTCCGCATCTCTTGCCTTCCCTTTGTTTAAGTTTTAGACACAGGAAATGCACACAGTTCTTTTTCTAGAGTTCTAACATCTTTTAAGAACCATTAAGAACTCCACTTGTAAAAAATAATAATTCATACTACTATTGTTACAACCAGGAAATCTGGAAACAGAAAACTGTTGAAATCCAACTTTGTCACTTACCCACTTTGCAAATGTAAAGAAGAAAGTATTGATCTTTCTGAATTTCAGTGTCTTTGTCTGTAAAATGGGGGTCCTCTGCTCACACAACCTCTATGAGTAGCGGGGTGTAAGATTCTGACTCACTGCCTGACCTCTCTGTGTCTCCATCCCCCTTTTCGAAAATAATAGTTACAATAGTACCTATTTTTGTAAGGCTATTTAAGGATCAAATGAGACAGCACTTGTCAAATGGGTAAAACAAGTACAAATTAAGTGTCCCCAAAATGTCATCTCTTGTTTTTACTGAAAGGATAAAATCAGCCAGTGTACGTAACAGAGTTCAACAAATTTGGTTTCAATATGTACTCTGGTGTTTATTGGCTGCAGCATCTCACACAAGTTCCTGTACCTACCTGAGCCTTACTTCACCTGTCAAGTCCCCGGGATGAACACTGGGTGTGCTCAAGGCCGATCAGCACACGGCTGTTCAACAGAGGTGGTTATTATGAGCAGCATACAAAAGTAACTTGGTAAAAATCACTACTCAGAGAACATTTGTAAAAGAGCGGTAACAAAGCAGCTCTAATTTCAGCCCTTCCCAGGAAAAGCTAAAAGAAATTATATGCTAGGGAAACAGGAAAAATAATAACAAAAACAACAGTGAAATAGAATGAGTATATGACTACAAAAAGATAGTAATGAATACATCAGAAAATTCACAAATTGAAGAGCTCATTGGATTCACAACTCCAATCTTCTGCTTGATAAATAGGTTTGCCAAATAGCAACTATGTAACACAAAATACACAAATTTCATTCCCAGAAAACCAGACTTAATCAATGACTGACCTTGAGCATGGTCATGATATATTCACTACCCAAAGCTTAAAAAAAAGATAATGTTTATGCAAGGTTATATACATGTATACTGGGCACAATGTATTAGAGGTAACATATATGTATAACATATAACCCCCAAATATCAGGATGGTAACTGTGTGTTGGCCTTGTTTGGCATGCTGGGCAGGATGGAGACTCTGTGCAGAGCTCCCCAGTCCCATACACTGTGCCGACACTGGTGGAAGGAGGTCTCACTTCAGAGAGACTCTGCAGAGTCCTGGGGTGGTGCTCCTGACGCCGACAGGAGACAGCTCGCAGTCAGGACCACTATTGCTGTTATCAGAACCACATACCCCATACTCACATCGCATGGCAATTGTGTAAAGCTATTTTTTATAATTTAAAAATAGGAAGTAAGGGCAACATGAATATATATTGAATAATATAAGCATGGAGGACACCTTTGCTATAATAAGTGTGTTATATTTCATGTCTAGTGTTTCATATGTGCTACAAGGACACACGAGCCAAGTGTTTGTAACTATTGGGTCTCTTCCTCCCTCCATATCTAGGGACTGGGTTCGGGAACTCCACAGCTCCCAAAATCCACACATACTGAAATCTCTAGTATAAAGTATCACACAGTTTGCATAGGACTTAGTACATCTTCACAAATAATTTACATCATCTATACACTACTTATAATATCTAAGACATTGTAAATGTGACATAAGTAGTTGTTATATGAAACGGTTTATGGATTAACAACAAAAAGGTCTGTACATATTCAGCACAGACACAATTTTTAAAAAATACATTCAAAGTATAACTAGTTGAATTCATGGATGTAGAACTCACATGTTTGGAGAACTGATTGAATATTAAACCTACATGGATAAGGTATGAACAGTTTTAGTTATCATGCCCTGATTTTCTCTAACAACTAAAGATTTTGCTATGCCTACCTTGTTACTTTGGTTACTGATTCTAGAGCCAATGCCAGGAAATAAAACTCTTTTGTCTTAGTGACTTTTCTTGTTACTGGAACAAAATACTGAATACCCAAAATTAAAGAAAAAATGGTTTATTTAGGTCACAGTTTGTAGAAGTTTCAGTTCACAATTGGCTGACTCCAAGGCAAGGTACCATGGCAGAGTGTACTGGCAGAGGAGAAAAAGTTCATGGCAAGGTGACTTGGTTACTTTTCTCTTGTTGTTGAGACAGAATACTTGACACCCAAAATTGGGGAAGGACAGGTTTATTTCTTACAGTTCTCGGGGGTTTAGTCCATACTCAGCTGGCTCCAAGGCAGCGCGGTGTGGTGGGGTAGCCATTCATGGCCACTGCAAACAGCAAAGTGCAAACCAGGCAAAAGAGAAAAGACATGCCTTCTACCTGCCCTTAAACTGTATGCCGGCTCCACCCCTGGGTGGGTGCAGCACTCACCCCACCAATCCCAGCGCCAGACAACAAACTAATCATGAACACTAGACTAATCCATGACTACATGAGGCTTGAGGGGAGGGGCCATCCAGACACAACTATAACACAAGGCAGGCAGGAGGCACAAGCAGCAAGCAATGGCAGCAAGCTTCCTTTTCCCTTTTATCCCATCCAGGCAATAAGCATTTAGGGTGGTGCCACCCTCACCTGGAGAGGGTAGATCCATTCAACCACATCCATATATATGCTAATTCCAATCAACAGACTCATTTAATACCACACAACCTTAATCCCAGTACCACACACCCTAGATCCAACCAGCTCCAAAAAACCCCACCTATGAGTGTAAGATTTTGGGGGAACATCCAGATAGAAGCATAACATTAAGGAAGTAGAGCCATGGGTAGGAGTTTTCTTTGTTCCCCATTGCTGCTTCTGTACCATTCTTCCCATTTCCTCCTGACTCAGATGCCCATTTCTTCAAACTTCACCACCGTTGTAAATCTGACGTGTCAGTGGGTAAGCTGTGATACCCAGTTACTTGGTCAAATACCAGTTTGGATGTTGTTTTGAAGGTATTGTTTAAGTGAGATTAACATTTAAATCAGTAGACTTTGATTAAAGCAGACTGTCCTGCACCATGTAGGTGGGCCTCATCCAGTCTGTCGAAAGCCTTGAAAGCAAAGACAGAAGCTTCCCACAAGGGGGGATTCTGTCTCTGGGCTCTCCCTGCAGCATCAGCTCCTCCCTGGTCTCCCGCCTGCCAGTCCACCCTGCGGATTTCAGTCCTACCAGCCCCAACAAGGGCAGGAATCCATTCCTTAAGAATCTCAGCATCTTTCCCTCTTACATGAACCCACGTGCCCAAGGAAGATAATGGTAGGAATAAGGTTAACCAGGGGCATAGAAGGAAGGTGCAGATCAAGCAGTAGTTTGTGTTACTTAAATGACTTTAGTTTTTTTCAAAATGAGTTAGGAAGCCCTTGGACATTTTTGAGTGGGTATGACATGATTTGAAACATTTTTTTAAATTCCATGGGTCAGGTGATTGAAAAGCCACTTAATTTTTCTGTACTTTATTTCTAAAACCAGGAAGCTAAGTATGAGATCCTTTTAGCTTCTGTTCAACCTTATGAAATAATAAAAAATATGAGTGGAGAAGACTTTTTAAATCCCTAGTCTAATTGAAAGTTCTGTGGTTGATGACAAACAATAAATCAATTTCCTGTTACCATCTTTAAAATATAAATGCTTGGCAATGTGTGTTGATCAGAAAAAGTGACCTTCAAAATCTCAGATTCTCATAGCAGCCACGTCTTCCAGTATTTTGACACATTCCCCACTAGAACTTGGCTTGCAGAACTCTGAGAGGAAAAATGGCAGGAATTCAGCAGATGCAAGATTTACAGTGACTCAAACTTGGGCAAAACTAATCAAGTCTTGGCTTGAGAAATTGAAGTACAACGTATGGAAATGTGTTGTTTCCCTGATAATGCTTTAAAGAGAAATAGGAAACAGGGAGATCTCCTGCAAACGGGAAGGGGGCCAAGAGACAGAGTGGGAGGAGGGAAAGGGAAGGGGCCATGATAAAGAACGAAGATGCGTCGTGTGGTGCGTGCACCAACTACCCACGAGGAACGTGATAATTACGGGTCACAAATAAGAACTAAGAAAAAAATGAAAACTGCAGAAATGAATCTGGAGACAGGGGAAGGCAAGATAAGGGGAAGGGGAATGAAAAGAATTAAAGTAGTTTAAGTACAACCACCTACTCCTAGGATGAATGTAGACAATATACAGTACAAACATGTACTAACAAAATCATTAATTTTTTTTAAAAAAAGAAAAGAAATCTAAATGCTGCCGGCTTAACCAGACCAAGTTACTTGAGATATTGAAGGTTTTTCTGCATTTGATTGGTTGTTAGCATGAAAATAGGCCATGTGTATTCCTGAGGGTTCTGCAGAGAAACAGAATCAATGGGACGGACAGCTAATAAATGAGAGGGGTAGATTTGTTTGAAGGAATTGTGTCTTGTGACTGCAGGGGCTGGCAAGTATTACATTTGTGGGGCAGCTTGGCAGAGTTGAAACTTAGGCACGAGTTGTTTTTTGCAGTCTTGAGTCCAAATTCCACAGGACAACAGGATGGAAATTCAGGCAGGATTTCAGTGTTGCGACTGTGAGAACTCCTTCGAGAAACCACAGGCTTCGTTCTTCAGTGAATTGGACAAGGCTCGCTCACCTGTGGAGGTAATCTGCTTCACTCAAGTCTACTAATTTAAATATTAGTCATGTTTTAAAAATACCCCTGTGACAGCACTTATATTTGTCTTCCATCAAGCAACCGTGCACTAATAACTTAGTCAAGTTGATGTATAACATTCCCTATTGTGTTATGTTATCATTCAGGTCCAAGTTTCCTTACCTGGTAGGATCTTAGTAAATGCTAAATTCAATAATACTAATTCCAAATCAACACAAATTACCCCATTCACCTGCAATCTTGTATTTACACTGTTCTTTACTCTTGTTTCTGGAAATAAAAGCAGGAGTGATATTTTAAAGTTCTCTATAAAAATGCAAGTGTTGCAATTTGTGAGGCTAATTAACATTACCAATAAAGAAAGAAAGGGCAATTTTTCTTTTACTTTTCTTTGCTTCCCTATGTTACTAATCTAAAGTACAGCTGAGAATCATTAAATTCCTAGATTGTTCATCTGTTGCTATAGATAAAATATCTGCGTATTCTCAGAATTCATAGGTTAAATCTTAATAGACATATGATGGTATTTAGAGGTGGGATCTTAGACGGGTAAGAAGTCATGGAGGGGCAGAGGCCTCAGGATGAGATTAGTGCCCTCATAAAGGGGCCACAGAGATCCTCCTAGGACCTTCCACCGTGAGAGGTTACAGAAAAAAGACGGCAGACTAAGGACCAGGAAGCGAGCCCTCACTGGACATGGAATCTACTGGTGTCATGACCTGGGGCTCCCCAGCCTCCAGGACTGTGAGACATGCATTGTTTATAAGCCACCCACTCTGGTGTGTTTTGTAAGACATCTGTAAAATGTGAACAGTACCCTGATAATGCACAAAAATGTTTTAATAAGTTGAATCTGGGATGTTAGAAGTAACTAAATGTACTTTCTTGAGACTTGTGTCTTATCATTTTGCTTTGTTTTGTTTTCGTTTTCCACATACTAGTTTCTTAGAAAAATCCTTCCTGGAAGAGGAACGTAGCGGCTCTGTCCTAGCATGTTAGAGCACACCGTTTCTCATTTTGCTTATCAGACCTGGCCTATGCCCCAGGGCTGGGAATCTCTCTTGTTCTAAAGCTGCAATGTCAGCCTGGACCCCCTCTTAATTCAGTACTCATGATCTAAGTTTAACCTACTGGGGATCTCAGTCTTTAGAGAACTGGAGCCCTGTCTTGCTTTTGTTAACCTTCCCGCCATTTCAGGGACAGAACAGTGGTCTCTAGATTGAAGATGAATGACTGATACCTCTGTTACCTGCTCCGGGTCCATTACTTACCTGGGTTTCCAAGCCCTACTTGACTGGCCTTCTACTAACAGCTACGTGCTACCTAGACATCAGCAGCATGCTCCATCACCCAGTATTGGGGACCACGAATTCACAACGGTTGACTTTGCATACTTCCCTAAGGGATAGATGGAGGCCTGGGATTGTGGGATCACGCTTTGAGGCTTCCCATTAACACTTGGGATGGGCCAGCCTCTCCCACCCACTAAGACTGAACTAAAACTACTAAGATGAAAAAGAACACTCCAGAAAGAGAGCCTTCCTAGCATAAAATCATCTCCGCCCTCTCATGTGATCCCAGAATTATCCACTGCCTGCAGTGTCACTGACCTCTGAATCTTCTGCCAATCTGGAATCTTCTGCCAGCCCCCCTATCATTGAATACACCCATTGCATTGTACACACCCAGTAAATAGTTGGCCAGTTTGGAGTATCTGTGTCTTTGCCTGTCTTGAGGCACTGACCCCCAGCTCCCCTCATGCACTGCTAAATTTGTCTCTGTTTCTTATTTTATCCTTCACTGTACCCCTCATACAGGCAATTGGGGATCTTGGCCAGGTCTCCGATAACCCAGCCCTTCATGTACTGTGTTCCTCCCATGAGACTGGGTTTCTCTCCTTCCCTACGTCTGCCTGAGAGTAAAGGTCCAGTTTCAGGTCCCCATTTCCCAAAACAGTTTTGTCCCTCAGCAGAATTCACAGTGTGGTTATCCTTGGGTAAGCAGGCCTGAGTTTCCTGTCTATGGAGTTTGGATGGAGGACTAGAGATGACCCTTTCAGCTCTGACAGTCTTATGATTCTATAAAAGCCTCTTCTACTTAATGGTCCTTGACAGCATCTCAGAGAAAATAAAATCATACTGGGTCCTGAGTAGATTATTGCTATTCCACCACCCCAGTGCCCAGCTCTCTTCTGATGATAAATTTCTCATCATTCCATTGGAGCAGTGTTTCTATTTCTTAGAAAGTACTTTTCGGTAAGTACTATAGCTATTATCAGTGCACCCAATTTATCCTAGTCAGATCATTAAGAGGTATACTAAAAATTTTTCTCCTGAATGTCTTACATAACATATATTTGACTTAAACAAAAAAGTCTTGCTAACCAGCTGCCTCTTGATCTCAAGAACTTGTCACCGAGCTCTACAGCCAGCACCCAAACAGGCCCTCAGGTCCTGGGCCCTTGCTGGTGGAGGATGTCTTTAGGCTGATATGCGTCCTCCTTGCTTCTGATAAAAGAACCATTTTTATACAATGCATTGATTAGAAACCTTGTTCCTTGATGTTTAATAGAGGATGTAAATAGAGGATGAAGAGCATAACTAAGTTACATGAAACACAAAGCATACTCATAAAAGCACAACACATTATAAATGATACATGAACAAAAAGTAATGTAGCTAGATCAGACCAGAAGAGGCAAGTCCTCTTGTCATCGCTTTAGAAAATAAAGTTCCTAACACAACTGTTTTATTTAGCTCCTCTTTTTTTCTTTTTTTCTAATCAGAGAATTTCAATAGAGACCATTTCAGGAAATGTGATATCTGTACAGCATGTATAAACCGAATCTTAAAAAAAAAAATGATTAATGAGATTGTTTTCCTCTCCTAGACTGAATTGAATAAAAAGCATGATCAAACTACTTGGCTGTACAGAAGTCAGTCATTAATATTGCTCAAAAAATTCAACAGGAAACAGCTGATTCAGTAGACATGGGTATCGATGGCCTCTGCAGCGTTGAACTTGTCTGTCCTCAGCCACATTTGAAGCCGTTCCAATAACTGCAAGCAAATAGTGACAGGGTATTTGGCATTCAAAGAGATAAAGGATATGTGTTCTTTGGCTATTACGTTAGCAACTAAGTACATTGAAATAGTATCGGCCAAAATTATAATTTCCAGAAGGACCATTACTGATATAATAAATGTTTGTGACCTTTCAGTGACAACCTTTTACACAAAGGTTTAGTACGGTTGTTGGAGGAAAAATGAGACATTCTTACACCAACCTGCCTTCCAAGGCCGGTGGCATTCGTGTGCCAAGAGGTCATCTCGGAGGGACAGTGGGAAAACCTCCCTGAGCCCCAGTCTCCCCCAGCCGCTGAAGGGCCACCCCGAAACTTCAGCTTCCCACTAACGACCGACCGAGCAGCTGTTCGGAGAGGAAAGAGCGCTGGGGGAGGCTGGGAGGGCGCTAAGCAGGCTCCCGAGGGCAGGGCGAGGGCCCCCTTCTCCCTGTGCGCCCGGCTCCAGCCTGGACTCCAATCCTAAGTTTAAACTCAAAGCCAGTTGCGCCGTGACGCAGGCGGAGGCACCCGCCGGCTGAGAGAAGAGAAGAGGGGGCCAGGGCAGCCGGAATTCGGCTGCGGGCTGGAGGGAAGGTTCCTGCTCCGGGCCGCGTTCTGCTGGGCCGGGCCTCTCCGGCCCGCTCGCTCTCCCCGTCCTCCGCCCCACGCAGAGCTGGCGCGGGCTCCGCAGAGCCGGGCTGATCTCAGCCCTGGCCGCTTACCGACCCCCGGTCACTGCCTCCTCGCTGGCTCCGCCACAGCTCCTGAAGACTGGCGCTCCGGCCTCCTCTCAGGGGACGCCCGGCCCTCCGTCCGAAACAGCCTCCGCTGCCCACGGGTTTCCACCTGCGGCCATCCGCTCCGCTCCTCTGAGATGCGGCATCACTGTGCCCCGGGACCCTCCCGCCTCAGCCCCACTCCCGCGTGGCTCCCACAGCCCAGAGCACGCCGGCCAGGCGTCCGGCCTGCAGACCCGGGCGCGGAGCCGTCTGACCCGACCCTTCCTGCTGCCCCAGGTGGCGCCTCCTCCTCCTCTGCCCAGGCTGCTGCTGCCTCGCCCCCCTGACCCGACCGCTCTCCGCTCCTCTCACTCATTCCAGCCGCTCCAGGCCCAGCTCTGCACGGAGGCCGCTGCTCCACACTTCCAAGGTGGGCGAAAGAAACCCAGGCTCACTTGCAGGCCCTCTGTGGCCGTCTAGGCTGTAAGTTGGTTACATGTCAATTCCTCTCTTCCCCACACCTGCAGCTGCCCCTCTGTCTCTCCTCAGCAGTACCACCTCACTTTACAGCCCCAGACCCGCCCCGTTCTTTCCTATGTACTCCATGCTTCTCTGTCTGGAAAACCTTGCCAGCATCCCACGCGCCTCCTCTTTCCTGGCCTGTCCCACCACCCTGCATGTCCGGAATCAGTATGTTTCTGGCTAGGGCCTCCTCTAATGCTCCTCCAAAGTTTTGGTGTATCTCCCACATAATGTTCCTCCACGTGACAGTTAGCATGACTCTTCTTGGAGCGCTTACCAACATCTGGAACAATGACTTGCATACAATAGAGGCTCAATAAATATTTGTTGCATGAGTGAGTTTTGTGCATATACAAGTTGTGATCAAAACATCTGGTGAATGCTTACATTTAAAAAAATTGAACTATTACAGTAAAAGACATGTTGCCATGAAGTTCCCGTTAAAAATCCTCCTCCTCACTCTGAACACACTGAACTCATCATTCTTGCCACTTTCTGAAGCACTTCAGCAAATCCTCTTTTGTGTGAGTCTTTTTGTGGCGGCCTTGATGTTTTTAATTGATTTAAAACTTTTACAGCAATCTCTGTCTGACAAAAACTTATTCACCAGAACTGGCACTGTGTAACTTCTGGCTCTCCCCCAAAGTCAAGATGACCACGAGAGGTACATGTTTTGAATTGATTCAAGACACAGGGGCAGCCACAACAGCACAGCTGAAGACACTAGATCACCACTTCTGCAGCGTTTGATGGAACTGGCCTGAAGTGAGGGCCCTCCACCTCGAGGTGAGTGTGATAGGAAATGTCTTCACCTACTACAGTGTCTGCAATCTCCAGCATATTTCAAGCATTCAAAAATATGAAGTGAACTATTAGTAAAATCTCAATGATATTCTAATTAACTTTGAGAGATCTGATTTTATTTCACTGAACAATGACTTTAGCAAGTATACATTAATGGGGAGAAGGCAATGTTGATAACAGCAAATGACAAATAGTAAAGATAATTTGCTTTAGAGTTCTAAAGTTGGAAAAGGATCTTTGTCGTGACTGGTGGCCCTGAAATTCATAAATAGTGCATACATCTTGAATGTGAACGGCAAAGTTTCCCTCTCTGTTCTCTGATCCTAACTTTACTGCGGACATTGACTTTATCACCTCTTAAATGGAGGCTAAGGATCAGGTTGCTTCACAAGACAATGGAAATGAAATCTCTCTTCATGTAAGCAAGATATCAGTCCACAGCTTTCTGGAGGACGATACACTACAAAGCCTTCTTTTCTAGGGTTTCTGAGGGTCCTGAAGATTAGAGACCAAAGGTCCTACTTATTTTAATAATTAATAAAATAATGTCCAATTTACAGGTCATATAAAACTAACAGAGGCCACAAGAAGCCCATTTTTAGCTAGCATATGAGGAATATTAAACATTAATAATGAAATTGCAGAAAGCCATGATTTTAGTAACAGAAGAGTTTTTGTTTTTATTTTAAATTGTATTAAGTAGTATCTTGAATACGAGCACAAGAAATGTGAGTGTCTTGGTTACATTTTTCTCATTGCTGAGACAAAATATTTGATACCCAAAATTATGGAAAGAAAGGTTTATTTCTTACAGTTCTCGGGGTTTTCAGTCCATGCTCAGCTGGCTCCAAGGCAGGGTGGCGTGGCAGGGCAGCCATTCACAGTGGCTGCCAAACAGCAAACAGGATGGGGAGAGAGGGAAGACACACTTCCCTCCCGCCCTTCCACTGTATGTCAGCTCCACCCCTGGGCAGGTGCCGCACTCACACCACCAATCCCAGCACTGGAAAACAATCCAATCACAAACGCCAGACTTAGCCTCATCCATACCATGATTACATGAGACTTGGCGGGGCCACAGGAACATAACTGTAACAGTGGATTATTGTGCCTTCCTAAGACCAACCATGAAGAGTCGCTCCTTTTGGTGCCTGGGCTTCTAACCCAGCAGGGCCACTTGGGCACTAATGTTAGGGCAAGCACCTTTCTTCTCTCTCTGTAGTGACCCTGCCTAACTGGTTTGGGTCTTATTTACCGCAGGGAGTTGCTTCACTCCAGAGTTCCTTTATCCAGTCACTAAACAAATGAATGACTATTGAGCATACTTTGTGACAGGTCCTCACTCAGGTGCTGAGGACTTAGTAGACAACAAACAAAACACGCAGAAGTCCCTGCCTATCTCTCTTATTCACTCACCTTCTGTCTGTTCCTCAATGAAGATGGGCAAATGTGAATTTCAGTTCTGTTCTGTAGCTTACAAATGCATCAGACTGGCAGCTACACAGGGACGGGCCACCTCCCCATGCTGAGACAGTGCCTCGGCTCAACCCAGTCCACAGGGGCCCACCACATGGCCTGGCAGGACAGCTACGAGGCTGGGCTTAGAAGAGGCTCCTTGGGAAGTCACTGACCTCCTGGTGAGGTGGACAGCAGTGTGAGGGGCTCTTCCGCAGGGACATCCTAGAGTAACAGGATGGCACAGGAGTGTCTGGAGCAGCCTCATTCATTCCCGTAGGCCTGGTCCCTGGGGTCAGTGTTACAGGCAGCTGACTTAGATAGAAGTTAATGCACGGTCAGAGAGGCCCTGGGATGCCAAGGAAGTCGGCACAAAAATAAAGACATCAGAACCATGGCTGGAGGTGCACCCGAAGAAGGCCAGACCTCAAAATAAAGATGGAATGGCCAGGCCTGCATGCCTCCTCAAGGGATAAGCTGTAACTTGGAACCATACTGTATTTAGCACCACCTGGTCCAGGAAGTCCTGACAGGCACCAGTTGCCCAGGTCAGTGACCAGGGCATCTGGACCCATCCCTTCCCCAAAATGCCTTTGCTCTTCCCAGGCGACCTTGCTACATGACCTGCTTCCCTGTTGGACCGATTTTAGCTAAGCAACTCTTAGAGGTTGATGACTGTTTGACCCACTTTGGTTTTTTTTTTGTGGGTGTGTGGCACCGGGGATTGAACTCACAACCTCGCGCTTGCCAGACAGGTGCTTAAGCCACTGAGCCAAACTCCCCAGTCCTAGTTTTTTGAGGCAGGGTCACCCTATGTAGCTCAGGCTGGCCTTCCGCTCGCATTGTAGCCCAAGCCAGCCTCGAACTCACAACACTCCTCCTACCTCAGCCTCCCGAGTGCTGGGATTAAAGGCATGCGCTATCATGCCTGGCTTTTGACCCACTTTGTGACTTTGCTGTATAAATGACCCCTGACAAAACACCTTGGTGGCAACCCACTTGGGGCCCCTCTTGTCTCTCAGGAGCTGTTCCTGTTCCCCAGTAAACCTTTCCTACTTTCAATCATCTTTGTCCTTTGAAATTCATTCTCTGATTTCAAAGGACACGAACTCAGCACATCTGACATCTGGCAGACTGGGAGTTGCATTTCTCCGGTGTCGCGGGGAAGACTAGAGCTGTAGGGAGCCCAAGCCAGGAAGGGCCAGCACCCCGGACCACAGGACTCCAAAGGCTCAGGCCGCTCTTTTCCAGCACAGCTGGTACACACTGGAAACGCAGACTCGCCTGGGAATTCCCCAGGAGAGGCTCCTTTTCATGACAAAGCTGGAGTAATCTATTCTTTAGTGGAAGTGACCTCTGTTCTCACAGCCTGGTAACTGAGCAGTTTCATATGATTTGATGTCTTCTTTGAGATCAGAAAATTCTCTCATAGATCTTTTCTGAAGATTAGGGCAATAAGCAACCTGGGGTTCTCTGATCTTCAAAGGAGACTCTAAATAATGACTTCAGGGTCACTGGAAAAAAATTTCATACCAGCAGCAAAAAGTCAGACTCATGCTTCATCTTATCAGTATTGTTTTCTAAAATTCAAGGAAATGAAACTTTGAAAAATGACGTTTGGTTTTAGAAATAAATCTAAGAAAAGGCATGTGTCAATTTAACAGAATAAAAGGTAGTACTGGTTACTTCTAGGAAACAAAAGGTAGAAAATGCTAACTATAGATCTTATTTTAGATTGCACGACGTTACAGGAGAAGGGAGTCCTGCTCTTAGCCCCTGTGGGCTCGATACCAGCGGCCGCCGTTCACTGAGCACGTACTGCGTGCCTAGTGCTGTGCCGAGCGCCGCACACAGCACTGCAGGCGGAGTGGGTGTGTGCCAGAGCTAAAAGGCCAGACACTGGCGTCTGTGCGATCGCAACACAATCACTGACCTCTTTGTCTGCTGGTTCCTTTGAAAAATAAGGGCAACAGTCTGGACATCGTAGGATTACCTGAGTACTAAATACTCAGCATACCATAGGGGCTCAGTAGACAGCAGCCCCTGAATGCATATGATCAAGTGAGGCCTCGCTTTCCCCCACTTCAACAGGACAGAATGTGAAATGGAAGAAGTTATGTTCTTTACCAGGGTCAACCGCCCGATCAAAACCAGCCCTGTTAACTCCCCAGCTGCAGCTATGCCTTTATCCACTCCAGTACGCGGTATGTGCCAAATACACTGGGCAATTTCAAATTCTTTTTGGATTTGGGCAGAGTACAAATGAACACGTTACATATGACTGAAATTATCGCTGTTTCCCAATAAACAACTCCCACAGTCATCCATTCAATGCTGATGGGTGCACGGGGGCTCTGCACGGGCGTCCAGTGCACACACTGTGGTCCATCTCCTCAGTCATGAGAAGGATTTAAACATAAAGCGATGCCGTTTGAAATTTGCACTGAAACAACAGCAAGCAGCCTCAGAGTGTTTCCTTATAACTGCCAACGTCTGTAGTTCAATCTCCACTCCTTTTTCTTGGTGGAGGAGATTAGTTCATATTTCCTCAAGAGATAAATGTTGTTACTAAATTCGTGCATGCTGGATGGTCTCGTTTTACAGTTAAGAAAACTAAATCCATGCTGTTTTGGACTGTCTATTTAGAGCAGGAGCACGTCTTTGATGGCCTGGTACCTGGATGGGCACGCTGTCAGTGCACAGAACACCATAAATAATAATCACAATAAATGTGCTAGGGAACTGGTATAGAAGCCGCCTAGATTGATGATCTCATTTGCTATTCAATATTATTCAACGTCAATGGAAATTACAGTTTGTTTGTAAAGAGATCTCATTTATTTAACTGTAATCCTAATATTTTTCTTTCCTTTTGTGATTTATATGTGTTCTTCAGGTTTGTTTTTCCTTTTTTAAAAAACATAATATTCCTTTGAGAGGCAGTTAAAAGATTGAGCTCTGTGTGGAAGTTTGCCAAGTAGAAAATCCAGAATGATCAATTTTCTTTCCAATAAAAGATGATGCTTGGAGACGTAGACTTCCATTCCCAGCCTAATCCCACAGAGTTGCCGAGAGTCTCGAATGCTACTGGATGCAGCAGGGTCACCACTAGGCTGGGACGAATATGTACTGGTGACAAGATTAACAACTAAACTGCTGTGTGTGACTATAAACAAGGGAGAAAGAGAAGTTCAAAATCAAACAAAAGAATTTTGATAGAGCCATATCTCCGTAGTGGATGACTGTGGTCCTTTTCAAAATCTGTCAAGGGAAAAAAAAAAAAGTCAGTATACTTCTCTAATGCCAATTACATGTTCTCAAGAAGCTTGAGCACAGTTTGGAAAAGAACTAAGAAATTCAAAGAGCTGGCTTCTTAAATTTTCTTAATAATCTTCTCCTTTTATATGTATATGAACATGAAATTTACATACAATCTCAGAAGGTATGGGATGCTTTGAAGGCCATCTATGGACCGAGGGGACCCAGATTAAGAACCAAATGGGTTCCAAGAGCAGAATTTATACTTTATAGGCTTTGGGTCAGAACACTGTTCAAATAAAATTCGTAGTGCAGCTGCATTGGAGCTGCTATGAGCACAAAGTATTGGATCGTTCTAGCAGATTGCAAAGTTCTTCTTCTTATGAATTCCTTGGTATAACCACCTAGATAGCCAGGAATATAGATGAGGTGACAAGGGGTAACTATTCTGTGTCTTATTGCTTACCAATGTCCAATGTTCCATTAGAATTGTAAAGCATAAACATGTTCCATTATGAAACACACCCTTGGATCTATTTAGTAGATCTTTTCCAGTGACATACCAAATTTGTGGGTTTGGAAGGTGTTAAAAAAGATTCCTAGAACAACAGTTTCCAAAGTTTTACAGACTGAATATCCCTTCTCTGAAATCCTTGGATGTGGAAGCATTCAAATTTCACTTTTTTGGATTTAGAAAAAGTATTTAAACTTCGTATTCTTAACCTAAAATCTGAAACTCTTTAAGTCCCAGTTTCAATGTTTTGGAACATTTTGGATTTCAGCTGAGGGACACTCAGCCCCTGTTTGGTGGTGTTGTCTCTGAAATCATTTCAGGAAGGTTCATGAGGTCTTCCCTTTGCCAATTTATACATTTGTGTGAGTCTGGATTTTCTTCATATACCTCAACCAAAACAACATATTGCAACAGATTGCATGCATGAGCAGATAAGAGAATCCAACTGTCTCCCATTAAGCCAGACATTGAGACTTGCAAAGATGGAAAACAACGCCAGTCTTCTTACTAAACTTGTTTGTTTCAGAAAATAGTAGTATAAATTTGCAATTTTATTATTTTAAAATAATTTACAAATATTCAAGAATTTTGTTTTAATTCCTAAATAGTGAATATCAACAGATATGGTTCACCTAAATGAAATCTTATTGGAGGTCTCACTAAATTGTAATAGTGTTAAAGGGGCCCAGCGACCTAATAGTTTGAGAGTGTGACAAGTCCAAGACACATCAGGAATACGCGCAGGGACACGAGGGACCAAGGAGTGCACCATGTGTCTCATCTTGAGGACAGAGTACCTTCAATGGTACCAAAGTGGACGTGGTGTGTGTGTGTGTGTGTGTGTGTGTGTGGTGGGGTGCGGCAGTCCAACCTGCTTGTCTGATTTGCTTGTGTTTGGCCCAAAACACAGCTGTCACGGCAGTACAATTTAGGGAAAGAGATCTGAAGAGTCAAGTGGTGCTCAGAATCCTGAAACTAGAAAAAGACACCTGCAGGTTGTTGAGCGAAGAACAGAACATTGAAGCTGTTGCTTTTTCTCCAAAGAGAATGGAAAACGTCTTTGAAGTTGTGCCTTTTTCTCCTTTTGCCCAATGATACAAGATTTAATTGTTGGATGTTGTAATATTTGTTAATAAAGTTTTGCTTTTATATTCTGGAAGAACGTTTCAGATGAAAAAAAAGTCTTAAAGGGAACAAGTCAGCAGGAGCTGAGGGAAAGCATAAACCATCCCCCAGAAGTCTGGTTTAGAACTGACGTTTTCATACTACGCTGCGCTGAGCACTGCGCTCCAGTTTCCTAGGGTAGAGGGGAAACAGTCTGGACTTTGCAATGAGAAAAAAATCGACCCAAAAGGTCTTATTGTTATGTCGTCTGGATGGTTTAACCTCTCCGGGCCTGCTTTTCTTATCTGTAAAATCCAGCATCGGTGTGTGCCTCACAGGCTGTGAGAGACAGAGGTCACCGCAGGCGGTGGAGAGGTGCCCTGCGGGGCTCCGGTGCAGCCGAGAGCGTGCTGCAGGCCCAGAGTCCTAGCACTATGGGAGGCTGAGGCAGGAGCGCCGAAAGTTCGAGCCCACCCTGGCCAACTTAGTGAGCCCCTGTCCCAACATGTAAACTAAAAAAGGGCCTGGGCTCAATCCCAGTACCGAAAATACAATAACAGCAGGTGGAAGGTCAAAGGAGATGCGTTAGGTGTGGCTGGCCCGGAGGCCCGAGGGCCACGCCTGCAGGGAGCAGGGGGGAGGCTGTAGCCGCCGCGCCGCTGCCGCCGGCTCCTCGCGCGCTCGCGCATCGATTGGCGCTGCCTGGCGCGGCCGTCGGGCAGGCGGGCGCGGGATCGCCGAGCGCGCGATGAGTGAGCGGCGCGTCCGTCCGGCGGGCGGCGGCGGCGCGCGTGGTGCAGCCCGAGCCCGGCCGAGCCCCGTTGGTCGTCGCCGCGCCCCGCGCTCCCGCCCTCGCCCCCGGGGGCGGCGCGTGAGCCTCGCGCGCGGGTGGGCGCGGGCGCGCGCGGAGGCGGAGGCGGAGGCGGCGGGAGCGCGCGGGGAGCAGCGGCCGCGGCGGCGTGTGCCGCCCGCTCCTCCTCCTCGGTCTCCGCGGCGCCTCCAGCCCCGCCGCCCGCGCCATGGCCCGGCGGCCCGGCTCGCGGCGGAGCCCCGCGTGGCTGTGGCTGCGGCTGTGGCTGCTGCTGGCCGGGCGGAGCGGTAAGTGTCCCCGTCCCCGTCCCCGTCCCCGTCCCCGTGCGGGGACAAAGCGGCCGGCCCGGGGGGACAAAGGCCCGGGGGGGGGCGGCGGGGGAGGGGCCGGGCCGGGCCGGGTCGGGTCGCGTCGGGTCGGGTCGCGTCGGGTCGGGTCGGGTCGGGTGGGCCGGGCCCCGAAGCCCCTCGTGCCCCCCGCTGCCCCGCGCCGCCCGGGGGCCGGGTCCGGACGCCCCTCCGGGGGCCGAGTCCCGCGGCGGTGCCGAGGACCCCGCGCTCCCGCCGACCCGGCCCCGAGGACGCCGCGAGCCTCTGCGCTCCGCGGGTCTGGTTTGCTTCCAGCGTGCGTGGGGAGAAGTTACCGCGCAGGGCCCGTCCGCTGCCGGAAAGTCCGAGCCTTCGCGCAGACGTCAAGTTCTCCGGGCGGCGGGCGGTGGGGAGGGGTCCGCCCACGCTGGCCCGGGAGCGGCGTCTCCCCGCGAGCTGTCACCGCGCGCTGGCGCGGAGAGACGGTGAGCGCGGTCGGCATCCCCGACAGCCGGAAACCGTCGTCCCTTCCGTGCGTTCCCGGCGCGCTGATCCGGGACCCCAGCGAGGCACGGGGTTTGTTTCGGGGAGTAGGGGGCTCGGGCCGCTTCGGATGGAGTAAAGTAATCGGCAGTGCTGCACTTGGGTTTGACCAGAAAACCCAGCGCGTGGCTTTTGATTGTTAGTTGCATCAAGTGGTTGTGATCCTTGCTTGCCAGATGACTTGTGGGTTTGGGTCGACACCAGAGATCGATAAGCTATTATGTCGCTTCTTCCAGCCCGAAGGTGGGTACAACTCTGCCCTGCGCTGGAGTAATGGACTCGGAGAGAAGAGAAAGGGGGAGGAATCTTTCATGTAGGATGGTTAGGGATGTGCTGTGCTATAATCAGGATTGAATTTCCGTGGTGTCTGATCAAACTAGATAAGTAATGGCCTCTGCCTTGAATAAAACCAGTATCATTAGTGTTTGAACTAAAAGGCTTTTGCCTCTAGGGAGAAGAGGCTCTGAATCCCGTAATTTGTCTTGTGGCCCCCCCCCCCCTTGGTACTTGTACACAGAGTGATTGTCAGGTGCTTCTCAGAGCTTTTTGTTTGGAGAATTTGTTTGGTGAGGAACTGTTCTTAGTCAGAGATTGAAACGCCTGTTTTCAACAGTATGGGACCAGTTGATAAAACTAGCAGGAGATTATGCCAAAAGTGGATGTCTCAAGCCATAGCGAGTTTCAGAGTATAACAAAAAAGTAGGTAGTGATTCAGGCAGCACATTAAACTTTGTTATCGGAGATAAAAGGAACCCGTAGCACGGCAGCTGGGGAGATGCTGTATAGACTGTGTGCTCGTATGTGAGTCTGCATTAATGAAAAAGGCAATAATACTAGTTGGGGTAGTGGGATTTTTGCGACTGGAATAGGAAGTGGTTGTGATATGTTGTGGATGCAACCTAAGAGCCCTCACCTGAGCCACTTACGGCAGATAACAGTTACAAGTTGTGGAACAGTCAAAAAGTGTTTGCTTTTAAACTTACTTCAGATATAATTGAAAAGCTCCGTTAAACAGAATACTCAAGATAATTCTTAATACAGCAGACTCAGTGGCCAGTATTAGGGAATTCTAATACTGTTTTTTTACATAATGATTCTTACCTATAATGTGCAGCATTCAGTTTTTCCAATTTGTGCCTTGACTCTTTGAAACGTTTCTTATACCTTTAAAACAACCCTTTAGTGTTTGTAGTCCTCATGTGACCATTTTTTACAGGACTATCATGTACAATTATTAAAATTCCATGTTACCTTTCTGGATGCCAAATTCTTATTCAACGCTCTAAATCGCATGAAATTACACAATTTAAATTTTATGGTGGCCTACAGTGAGTAGCTTCTAGAAGTAATTGTTCCGGGTCCCGTAATATTTTTCGGGGGCTGCTGTATCTTAACAGAATGTGCCCAAAAGGGGAAAAGAGGGGGGATTGACTCCTGCCTGCTTGGAAGAGTGAAGGGATGAGAGAAGTAGGGGCGGGGCGGCCGAGGTCTGTCCTGCGCCTACTCCACTGGGGAAAGTGCCTCAATTTCCAGATAGGGATGTGTGCGTTTTACAAATGTAGAGACATTTCCAAAATCTTTGCTCCCCATAGTCCTGCCACCTCTCAAACACCAGCTTTAATTCTGGCATTTCAGTTGCTTTATCCTTCAGCTTACTTTTGTCTCCCAAATGAGTATTCACCGGCTTTCACCCAGGCCAGCCTTTGACGTACATGTTACGTTGCTTTGGCATCTTCATGGAGAACAAAATGAAGTGTGTGAGGTAATGCCCTTACTACCTGTGGTGCCCTCTGCTAGTCTGTTCTGCTCGTTCTCCCTCCGGCTTATCCTTTCTTCCTCGCTGGTGTGGACTCATTAATTTTGGGCCTGTTAGTGGAGTATAGTCCTTATTTGATAAACAGTGGCCCAGATGAAACCTTAAAGTGTAAGTCAGAGGAATAGCCTTAAAGAGTTGCCACGATTAGTCTGTGGTGCTTGCTGCCAGAGCATTCCATAGCAGGAAGACAGACTGACCTGTGATGGAATTCATCTCTAAGCTGGTTTCAGCTTTTTACAGCCGCAAGTCTTCATGGTGCTTGTACTTTCTAAATGTTGTGGAAGCACGTACTATTCTTTGTACTCTTGTACTTAAAGACTAATGAATAAAAGTTTTCCCATGGATTTTATGGGACAATCAGCAGCCCTAAAAAGAACTTCCAATTTAAGAATAGACTCAAAGCTGGGTGTGGTGGCGCATGCCTGTAGTCTCAGCACTCAGGAGGCTGAGGCAGGAGGATCACTGTGAGTTTGAGGCCAGCCTGGGCTGCATACATAATTCAAGGCCAGCTTGCACTGCATAGCAAGACCATCTCAAAAAAAAAAAAAAATTAGACTAGAATCTCTAGTTTTATAAAAGTTGTAGAAATAACTGGAACCTTAAAAAAATATCTAAACTGGATGCCAATTACTTCTAAAGAAGTCAAGCTCAATTATATAAAGTATGTTTAATAAAACACAATAAACTGCTTAATGGAAGCCCTTTCTTGAGTTCAGAATGTAAGTTATATCCATATTTTAGGGAAAAATGAAGGTAGACACTGCATCCTACAAAGTTCTAGGAGGTGATTGAGCACATGGTGTTGAAATGACCACTTTTAGGGCCAGCTCTATATTCTAGGAAGAGCATGGCTATTTGAATGATGTATGTAGTGAGTGATTTTAAAAGTAAAATCTAGAGGTGAAGTCTTTGAAGGCAGTGTAAGAGGATGTTAGACTGAAAAGTGAGCTGCAGTTAAAATGTGAAGACCTTTTTTGTGAGTGGAAAAGTTAAAACTTACCAAGAAATAAAGGGAATGGGGAGCTTTTGTGTTTCTGACCTGTTGTTTTTGCTGTTGCTTTTTGTTTTGTTTTGTTTTTCTTAAATTTTATCAGTGATATTTAACAATTTAAATAATGCAAGTAAAGAAGCAAATCCATGAAATGTAGGTGAGATCTGGACAGATTCAAGCAATAGGAAATGTCTTGACTTCAGAATTTTAGAATAAATGTTAGTCCTTGCTGCAAATCTGTATAGGTTAAAATTTGTTTTAAATTTAGGAAGTAAAGTTGAATTGATCTGTAACTTCTAAGGTTACCTTTCCCTTCTGCTTCTCCTCAGTCCCTTCCCTTTTCAGGAGCGGTAGGTAAGAGACACACCACTGATTCATGTTTTCCAAGATTTAGAATTAGATCCTTTAATCCATCTGTTCAGGTGCATGTCATTGTTTTTAAGTGGTTTTAAATGTTTTAATTTCAGTGCTGATTTTTAGCTGAGGGAATTCTCACCATCTGAACTATGAAAAGGAGAAAAGGAAACTGATGCTTGTTTAGCTTGTAGCATTTATCGAGTTACCGGGACAATGCTGTCTTCACTCTCTGGCAGGTTTCAGTCGCTCTCGTCTAGTGACCCTATGAGGTCCTGACTCCTTTCTAAGGCAAGAGAAAATTGAAGCCCAGAAAAGTTGTGGCTGAGCCTGTTTCTTCATTATTTGAACAAATATTTGTTGAGCGGTGGCTAATGTCTGGTACTGTGTTAGACACAGAAACCTGGTAGGCATAGTGTCTGCCCTCCTGGAGCTTATAGTCTAGCCAGTGAGTTGTAATAAGTTCTCCCTCAGAAACAAAGGACAGCAGAAGGTAAGAATGTTTAGAGGGAAAGAGAAAGATAGGCCTCTCGAGAACCTGCCACGTTGGGTCAGAGAGGCTCCAACCAGAAGACAGCCAGCCTGCCTTCCTGGTGAGTGCGCTCACTGGCACAGACTCCAGGAAGAGAAAGATGTGCGTCCCGCTTTCGGGGGTAGGCTAAGAATCAAGGACGTGAATCAAGGACAACCCCCACCACCACCACCACCCCGTAAGCAGCCTGCTGGTTCAGAGGACCGGCTAAGTTGCTAGCAACTAAAGTACATAAAGCAACTAAATGCTTATATTGATTTTGTAGGCCTGGGGCCGGCAGTCTGAGCATCTCTTGGGAAGATGACAGTGTGCAATGTAGCAGATATGGGGGATTCTCTTCTGTCTTGTCTTTGAGGCCCAATGTTGTTCTCACTGTTTTGCTTTATTCTGATTAATTTTTTTACTTTATTTTATATTCTGTTTTTATTGCTTTTATTGTGTTTTGTTCTTGGTTTGGTCTTACTATACCTGATGGAATGGTCAAGTATTCTGAAAACAATAAGATATACTATAGTAGCTATTGTTTTCGTAGTATCTTGCTTTGAAGTTCTATACCAGTTCTACTGCTTTGTTTTGATTGACTTTGTTCTGTTATGTTTTGTTGGATTTCACTATCTTTAAAATAAAAACAAAAAAGAGAGAGAGAGATAAAAAAAAAAAGAGTGGGTAGGGGATGGTTTCTTTGACAGGGTACGTTTATAAGACCCCAGGGATAGCTACTCCTGTTGGGGCTGAAGTAAGAGAACTGTGCGTGTGGCAGCAATGATGAAAGGCCAGGAATCGGCAGGGAGCTGTGGGTGGAGTTGGCGTGTGCAGTGAGTTAGTAAAATCACTGTAGCTGGGGTGCGGGGGTCCGTGGAGGGACTGGCCAGGTGAGGTCAGGACAGTGTGCGGCACCCGAGGGCTTTGGAAGCCATGGGGCTTTCAGTGTTAACTGTGAAGAGGTTTAAGTGGCATCGTGTGATTTGTGTCATGAAAAGGTCCCTTTTGCCACCGTGTGGAGTATTGTGAAGTAGGCAGGCATGGAGATGGGATGGCTCGTCAGAAGCCTGGTGGTGACCCAGGCTTGGCCGGGCAGAAGGAGAGGCGGTACTGGGTACGATTTACTTGGATGGGGAAACGGTCCTCTTCTGTCGGAGGAGGGAAGGGGGAGACCTGGTGTGCCTGCTTCCCTCGCAGGGCTTCAGGGTGGGCGATGGCATCAGTTGCTCCTGTTTTCTCAAAGTCATGTGGTATGAAAAAGAGTGGAGAGAAGTGGGAGGGGGAGGGTGATCGCGCTTTTCTTTTTTCTTTCTCAGTACTGGGGTTGAATCCAGGGCATGCAGAGCTACATCCCTAGACCTTTTTATTCTGTTTTGAGAATAATCCTAATCCTGCTAAATTGCCCCAACTGCCTCAGCCTCCCAGGTGGCTGAGATTGCAGGAGCGTACAAGCATGTTTGGTACGTCTTTGACTCGTGGGAAGTTACATTTTTGTTCCTTAACCTAGAGAAGACTAAGAACATGCAGTGTAAGAAGGCATCTCGTGAGTAGGTGGACGGCAGATGAGAGGGAGGTACGAGGAGCTGAGCCCAGAGGAGAGCTTAAGCAGGGCGCTGTGGCGGACTCCGCTCCCAGGGCTGGCGTTTCTGTCAGTGAATTAAGTGCAGAAGATCATCTTCTAGTCTTCTGAAGAATTTCTGGCAAGAAGCAAATTGCGGGGTGGGGGCACAAAGCTAAGGTTTAGGTACCTCTGTTGCCCAAGTTAAACGCTTTAAACTTAAGTGGTCAATAAAATTGCTTTATGTCTTTGGAAGAGGCAAGACCGTATTAGTAGGTTTTTGAATATCAGAACATATTTGGAAGAATAGGTGACCTTTTACATTTTTTTCTGAATTCTATGGCTTATTCATAGAGGCTATAACTTTAAAAGATCCCAAAGCTTAAAAGTAAGTAAATCTGTCAGGACAGGTTTCTAGTTTTCCTCTTAAATATTTGATCACTCACTCTGTATTAGTATCAGTGTAAAGAGGGAAATTGTTTTACACTGGTGTTCTTACCATCGAAGGAGACTAACTTGATACTTACCTTTATATTTTGGTCACTTATATTTTGGTTTTTAGAGAAATGAAAAATGGTGCTAATCTTTTAGTATTAGAATTAAATGGAGCACAGTAAAATATTTGGTGATTGGAAATTACCTTTCAAATACGAAGAAAAGGGTAAGCCTTTTATCAGACAACTTCATTAATAGTTAAAGCATCTTTTAGGTTTTAAGAGTGTTTCAGAGAAAGTATAACCTGAATCTTTGTATTTGATGTGTTCTAAAATATTATTCAGTTTCTTGAAATTGTTATTGCCTTTTCTCATGACACTAAAACCCTGTTAGAATGTAGAAGATCTTTACAAAAAATGCTGTGATTAGTCCTCAAAACGACTGTGAAGGGGTGTTTACCTCTGTTACTAGAGGAAAGGAAGGCTCTGGGAGTGTTTTGCCTGGGACTTGCAGCTCTTCCGCAGTGGTCTTCCAGGAGGAAGAGGGCTTTTTCTCCTCCTGCGTTGCCATTGTGATGGCCCCCAGCTAGACTTGGGTCTGGTCTGCTCCTGGGTCGTCAGGAAACCCCCAGGGCAGTGGGGTGACTTCTCCGAGATACAGGTCTACCTGTGTAACTTTCTTGCTGAAACCCAGCAGTCGTCCCCATTCCTAAAATACACCCGTGCGTCAGTGGAGGCCTCAGCGCTGGCTGACGGTTGCCTTTGCACTGCCCTCCCGGTGTCCCAGCCCTCCTGGCCGTGCACGGGCTCCCTTCTGTCCCTCTGCCTGCCCCGCTTCCTTCCTGTGCCACTCTCCCCGCCGGGCTGACTCCTGCTTGTCCTTCAGTCGCTGCCACCTGTGGGGAGCTCTTCTTGACTCCTCAAAGCTAGGAGCCCTTCTTACACACAGAGAAGCCTCTGCAGCAAGTCACGTAGCTTTAAATTTCCGGTAGCCACGCTTAAAAAAAGGCAAGCTGATGAAATGAATGTTTAAATATATTTAGCCCAATATATTTAAAATACTATTCTTTCAATATATTCAATAAAAACAATAAACATGACCAATAAAAATAACTATTCATGAGATATTCTGAATTGTTTTTCACTCTAAGTCTTCAAAATGCAGTGTAAATGTTAAATTTACAGCTCGTCTCAGTCAAGCTAACCCATGTTTCAGATACCTCAGTAGCCACTTTGAAAAACAGTGCCCATTAAAGTTGAATATAATCATGCCCTGTGGCCCAGCGTTTTGTACTCCTACATATGAACTCATCCGAAGTAGACACCTAATTTATGTGCCAGAGACGTGTACAGACTACTCCTAGCAGCTTACTCGTCACCGCCCAGACGAGCCAGTGATCCTGTACGTCAGCGGTAGAATGGATGCGCGAACTATGGCACGTGAACATAAGCAGATAGAGTCCAGCAGCACTTCCCAAACTTGTAGGTCTCAGGCTTCCGCGATTTTGGGGGACTCCAAAGAATGTTTTTAAATGAGAGGGATGGATACTGTAAGCAAAGTAAAGATTGAGAAATTGTTACTGTATTAATCCATTTACCCTGACAGCAAGAAACCCATTACGTATTATCATAAACAGTATGCTAAATAACAGTGTGTAAAATAACAGTATATTTTCTGCACCAAAAATACCTGAGTGGAATTGTTTTACACTTAGGCAAATTATTGTATAGATTGAGTGATGTATTAGTCAGACAATACAGTACTTACTGAATGAAAGAATTTATAATGGATTGCATTATATTCATATGGTTCTTAATATTGAACCTCTTTGGCATTCTTGAAAATACCATACCAAATTGGTAATGATGCAGTTTAATCTACTGGAATACTATTACTAGTGTGATTTTACATTTACATTTATGAGATCTGGTTTGTAGTTAGTTTTTACTTCCTTCTTCCCTCCATCCTTTTCTTTCTTCTCTTCTGTTACTTCACCTCCTCTCTAATTTTTGTTTGTTTCTGCTTGTCAGTGCACTTGGAATCTTTTGTTGTTGTTGATTTCAGTGGTCAGGAGCAGTATAAAAGATTTGAGTGTCCCAGTTGTGATTATTTTGACTTTAAGATTAGGAAAGGAGACTTGTACTTGGTTATGTACCATATAGGTACTGTGATAGGAAAGGAAAAAGTATTTTGTATTTGTAAGAGCCAATGAGAAAAACATTTTCATTCCTAGTGTGGTTAACTTTTATTTTGCTGAGCAAGACGATAGAGATGCGCCTCTCGTCAGGAGGCCTCAGGACTGAAGTGGTCAGTAAGCAGCCTTAGTGGGGATGGTTTAGCCCCAGGAGTCGTGAACTCGCCTCGGAAGGAAGATAAAGGTGCTGAGTTTCAACTGAGAAAACATCCCGTTTTTTCTCTGTATTACAGAAGTTTCTTTGAGCATCAAATAAAATAGTTGGATACAGATGAATATAGATAAAATTGCATAGATTAAATCTGCCTAAGGTTCAACTCCACATTACTTTTTGCACTGAACTAAAGTTAGGGACTGGTGTTTGACTTCTTAATTCAACATTTTATTGATATGTAATTTACCTATTTGTGGGGCACAGTATGATCATTTATTGCATATATACAGTGTGTGATGATCAGATAGGGCAATCAGCATTTCTGTCTCCTTAAACATTTATCATTTCTTTGTGTTGGGAAACCTTTGAGTTCCTTTCTTGTAGTTGTTTATAAAATACAGAAAAGTTGTGTGACCTGTGGTCACCTACTCCACTGTCAGATCTGTTTAGAACCTTCTGTCCGCTTTCCTGTGTGTTTCGGTGCCTGTTACGCAGCCTCCTCCCGCGTGTGTCTAACCCTGAGCCCACCAGCAGCTTACCTTTTTTTCTTAATAGAATAACAAAAACTATTTAAAAAATGAAGCTTGGTTACTTATATTTATTAACTGTATTATGTATTTCATATGCAACCCGAGACACTTCGTCTTGTCAGTGCTGTCCAGCCAAGCCGGGGAAGTTGGCCACTGTGGGGCTTTGGTTTGGTGGATGGGTTCTGGTGGAGCAGAGAGAGTCAGAATTACAATACATGATTATCCCTGCATTTTATGTGATTATTTTATTGTGCTTTTTATTCCCTGAGTAGGGAGTTAGCTACAATAAGTAAGTGTTACTTTTCTTAAAGGTTTTTTAGTACTCTAGCTACAGCGTATGTGTATGACACCTCTGGAAGAATAACTGCTTTTTTCGGTTTCTCAAGTCGATTTTGAGGATTTATTATTTTCATAAAATATTGTTATTTCATCAATGTTTCCATATTTGTTTTAAAGTTATAAATAATATTCTCTTAAAAATGTTTTCTATACCTGTGATTATATCATTCCTAATAACCATCGGTCTTGTTTCTGCTGTTCCTTTCTGGAACAGATTCACTGCATTTCTCTGACTTAAGTGTTCTCAGAGAATTAGGTTTCGGTTTGGTTTAATGGTATACTAATTTCCTTGTTTTTTATTTTATTATAATTTTTTGTTTATTTTGTTAGTTTCCTAGCATTTAAGGTTATTCCTTTTAAATTTTTTAAAATTTTATTTAAAAAATTACGTTGTGATATTGACATTTCTCTCTTTTGGTATAAAGTTCACATAGCTGCCATCAAATTTGGGATGCAAAACAGTTCTGTCACACCAGAGACCTCCTTTCTGCTGTTCCTGTGTAATCTCAGCCTCTACCTACCCGTAATAATTCTGCTGATGACGGATGTGTTCATTGCCTTGGTTCGTCTTTCTGAGACGGTCCTGTAAGCGCGACTGTACCCTGGCTGACCATTGGAGGCTGCTGCTGCTGCTCAGCACAGTGTCTTGGAGATGCGTGAAGATCAGTATTTCACCGAATTTCTTTTTTTTGTTTTTTTTTTTTTTTAGCGGTGAGCAGAATGCTTTTGTGTGGATACACTTAAGTTTTGCCAGTTCATTTTGAAGGACATTTGAGCTGTTTTCCATGTGTAGCTGTTACTAAGCCACTGTAAGCAGGCATGTGCAGGTTTCTGTGTGGCTGTCAGTTTTCAGTTCTGGAGGGTAAATACTGAGGGCCTGCTGGGTCCTCAGTTTCCGGTGTATGGGAAGTTTAAGACAAGTGGGTTTTAACAGTGCACATTCCACCCAGCAAGTGGGGGGGTGCACCCACGGACTCTCCGGCAGCTCTAGGTATTCTCTGTACTCTTCCTTTTCTCGTTTTTCAGCGGTGTGTGGTGGTAACTCCTGGTTTGAATGTCTTTAATGGCTGATGAGGTCGAGCATCTCTTGGCAGACCTTTTTTGGCATTTGGGTGACAGGTTAAAGTCTGTTACCTATTTTTAGTTGGTTTTTTATTTCTGAGTTTTAAGAGTCATACATATTTTTCCCTCAGAACCTATGGCTTGTCTTTTATTCTCTGCATACTACCACTGGAAAAGCAAATTATTTTTATATTTGATGTTGAACTTACCGATTTTTAAAATTTCCAATTTATGTTTTACTGTCATTTCTAAAAACTTCACCTAATCCAAGATCAAGGTTTTCGATTGTTCTAAACATTTTAGTGTTTTGCATTGGTTCTAAAGATTTAGCTTTTTTTATAAGGTGTGAGGTTTGTAAAAAAGTTTCATTTTTGCATGTGAATAACCAACTGTTTGAACATCATTTGTTGGAAAAATTAATCCTGTCTCCTCCTTGGGCCACCTCTGCCCCTGTGAGGGGCCAAGTGGCCCCTGCAGGCTCTGTTTCTAGACTCTCCCTTCTGCTCCATTGTTCTGTGCGAATCTGTTTGCCACTACCCAGTTGTCTTGATTGCTGTAGCTTTTTAGTAAGTCTTTAAATGGGGCAGTGCAGTCTCTTCAATTTTTTTGTCAAAAGTTTA
Organism: Dasyprocta punctata; assembly: GCA_004363535.1. Classification (NCBI taxonomy): domain Eukaryota; kingdom Metazoa; phylum Chordata; class Mammalia; order Rodentia; family Dasyproctidae; genus Dasyprocta; species Dasyprocta punctata. The sequence goes on along the minus strand of RJWM01001051.1, from coordinate 137,519 downwards.
ACTATTCTAATTCATTCTCCCTCCCATCCCCACATTTTAGAATCAGCTTGTCTTTACCTGTGAAATGCCCTGCTAGAATTTCAAATGGTATTGGGTTACGTTTATAGAACACTTTTGAAGCGTTTACATCATCACTATGTTGAGTTTTCTGATCCGTGAATACAAGATCTCTCATTTGTTTAAGTCTTTGGTTTCTTTCATTAGAATAGTAGTTTTTTTTCATATGGATATAGAGCCAGTATTTTATATTTATGCGTATTTCATTTGAGGAGCTTTTTTCCTAGATTCACACTGAACAGATTTATTGAGTTGTAATTCACTATTTAACGTCCTAACTCAGTGACTTTGTTATATTCAAAGAGTTTCGCAGACATCCCTCCAGTTTGGGGAGAAGCTACTGAAAATGATAGTATTCTTAAATATTTGTTTCCAGCTGTTCTTCACTTGTCCATATGAATTGTGACTCCTTGCTTGTTAGTTCGAGAAGTATTTTTGCAGGTTTTCCAGGGAATTTCCATGAATTACTGCATTTGTGAACTAGGGCAGTGATGCTATCTTTCCAGACGCTGTCAGTGTGGGCGGTGGGGGGGCTTGCCTGGCTCCCGTCACGGGGAGAGCGGCGCCGTGGGCTTGTCAGGGCCCTTTTTGGGGGGCTAGGAAGTTCCTTTATACGTATTCCTACTGTGCTGAGGGTTTTCCTCATGAGTGGATGTTAGAATTTGAAAAAAATGCTTTCTTTTTCTACAACTTACTGATATCTTTATGTGATTTTCCCCCCTTTTGGTACATCGCATTGATTGATTTTTAAATAAGTAACTACCCTTTCATTCTCAGAATAAATCAGTGTTATTATCCTTTTTTAAAAAAATAGCAGTTTTATACAGTGAGTTTAAGCCTTTCAGAGTTGTTTTTAGTATGATCAGAGTTAAACAGCCATTACCACTATGTAATTTCAGAATATTTGTATCAGCCCAGAAGGAAACCCTGTACCTATTAAAGAACTTTTACCTTTTGATTCTTTGTTTGTTTTTTACTTTTTCCTCCCATTCCTGTAGCTCTTGGCAACCATAAATTGACTTTCTGTCACTGTGGATTTACCTATTTTGAACACTTCATATACATATAGTTATTTTGTGTCTGGTTTCTTTTATTTAGCATAGTGTTTTTATGATTTGTCCATGTTATGGCATAACTCAGTACTTGATGCTTGTTTTGGCCAAATAATATCCCATTCTGTGGGGTAATACCACATTTTATTTGCTCCTCAGTTGACATACATTGCAGTAACTTCTACTTTGGCTAATATTGCTATGAATATTTGGGTACAGTTTTTCACTGGATATGTATATTTTCGGTTCTCTTGGAGTAGAATTTCTAGCTTATAGGGTGACTGTGTTTACTTTTTCAGAGAACTTCAAGCTGTTTCAAAGTGGTGGTGCTGTCTTACCTTCCCACTAGCAGTGTGCGAGGGTGCCAGTTTTCCCACATCTTTACCTGGGTTTTGTTGTGTTTTGATTATAGCTTTCCTAATGAAGTGGGATGTCATGGGTTTTGATTAGCATTTCCTAAGAAGTAATGTCTTTCCGTGTGTTCGTTGGCCTTTTGTGTATTCATTGGAGAAATGTCTATTCAGATCCTTTGCCCATATGCTAATTGGTTAAATATATTTTTTTAAGTTGTAAGAGTTCTGTGATTTGGAAATACTTCCCATGTTCTGTAGCTTGTCTTTGCACTTTCTTATGTACCTGTCCTTCAGTGCACAAGTGTTTTTGGTTTTGAGACAGTTACGGTTACCAGTTTTCTTTTGTTGCTTGTACCATACCTAAGAATGAAGCTCCTAATCCAAGGAGAAGAAGATTTACACCTGTGTTTTCTTTCTAAGAATTTTGTAAGTTAGCCTTTAGTGGTAGGTATTTTGACCTAGGGTTTTTTTTTTTTTTTCAATTTTTTTCAGTATGATGAGATTGAGGTCAGTTCATTCTTTTGCATTTGGCTTCCTGTTGTCCCAACATTATTTGTTGAAAACATTATTTGGCATTAGAAAGCCAGTTTTTCCAGCACCATTTATTAAAGAGACTATCTTTCAGTGAACATATCTGGCTACTTTGTTAAAGATGAGGTAACTGAGTGTGTTTGATGGTGTGCCTGCATTTTAAAATTCTCTTCCACTGATCCTCAGCCTTTTTCTTCTCTAATAATGATTTTATCACCATAGCTTTGTAGTATAATTTCAGGTCTGGGATTATGATGTCCCCTGACATGCCTGTGTTACCCAGAATTGCTTTTGCTATTCTAGGTCTTTTCTGGTCCCAAATGAATTTTAGGGATTGCATTAAATCTGTATAACAGTTTTAGGAGTATGGCCATTTTTACTGTCAGTTCTTCCTATCCAAGAGCAAGGGATATCTTTCCATTTTCTGATATTCTCTTCAGTCTATGTGCTGAATACTAAAACTAGAACCATGTCTATCACCATGCACTAAACTAAAGTTAAAATGGATCAAAGATCTAAATATAAAACAGAAACACTCAATCTACTAGAAGAGAAAGTGGGTGGAAATCTTGAAGACACAGGTGGAGGTAGAGAGTTTATGGACAAAACCCAAACCATATAAGAAATGCTTCAAAGAATCAACAACTGGGATCTCATCTTATTAAAAAGCTTTTGCACATCAGGAGAAATCACCAACAGAGTGAAAAGAAAACCCAAAGAGTGGGAAAAAATTTTTAGCCAACTGTCCCTCAAAGAACTTCTATCTAAAACACATACAAAGAATTGAAAAAAATCACCCCCCAAATTCAAAGACCCAATCCAAAAATGGGCTTCTGAGATGAATACATACTTCTCAGAGTAAGAAATACAAATGGCAAATAAATACATGAAAAAGTGTTGAACATCATTGGTCATTTGAGAAATGCAAATTAAAACAACACAGATTCCATCTCACCTCAGAAAGAATGACTGTCATCAAGAAATCAACCAGTAACAAGTGTTGGCAGGGCTGTGGGGAAAAAGGAACCTTCTCCACTGTTGGTGGGAGTGCAGACTGTACAACCACTGTGGGAATCAGTGTAGAGATTCCTCAGAAAATTAGGATTAGAGGTTCCATTTGATCCAGCTATTCCCCACCTGGATATATTCCCAGAATACTTAAAAACATTGTACCATAGTGACGCATGTGCATCTGTGTTTATAGCAGCACAATTTGTAACAGCTAAATCCAGTTACCTATCAACCAAGGAATGGATTAAAAAGCTTTTTTAATATAATGGAGTACTGCTCAGCCGTAAAGAAGGATAAACTGAAGACTTTTATAGGTAAATGGATGCAAGTTGAGACCATACTCATAAATGAAATAAATCAAATCCATATGTGTAAAAATCATATTGTCTCACTATGAGAGAAACTGAACAAGCAAATAGAACCTGAAATGTACAATAGATATGGTGAATTGGGACGAAACTGTTCAAAAAAAAAATGGTAGGGGAAAGGAAGAAAGGGAAAAAGAAAACATGTGTGTATGCACAAGACAATTGAGATAGCTGTACACCTAGCTTCTCTGTGTTCCTGGAAAATAATGTTTGGTGCTAGTATTAGACACGGTGTCATGCCTGTGTCCAGTACTCTGAGTAACTGGCAGAAGGACGACAGTACGGACGGGGAGCGAGCTCAGGGGCACAGCACCTGCCAGATAAGCACGAGGGCCTGAGTTTGGTTCCCGGCGCCAAAGAGAAAGAGGACAACAATAAGCAGTGTATCAAGTATTGTAACTGTCCTACTAACCTGTTTTGTAAGTCAGTTTCATTGTTTATCTTTTTTTCTCCTTAAAAGAAGAAAAAGAGAACCATTCTTTCCCCATTTTTCACACCCTTGTCAAAAGAAAAAAAAAAAGATCAACTGAGTGTAATTCCAAGTTTACCTCCTGGCTCTCAGTTTTGTTCGTTTACATAGGTTATCTATAGACATCTGTCTGTGTATCCCGATGTTAATGCCACGATCTTCTCATTATTGTAGCTTCCTGCATTTTAAAATCAAGAAATGTGGATCCTCTGCTTTGGTCATCTTTTTCAGGATTTTTGTTAGCAATTTTGGATTCCTAGCATTTTCGTATGAGTTTCAGGGTTAGCCCCTCAAGGGAGAGCAGGCAGTTGAGAGTTTGGTATGGACCACATTAAATCTGTGAGAGCAGTGGTGAGAATTGCTATCTTACCTGTTTTAGTTCTGACCCATGAACATATGTTGTCTTTCTATTTATGTAAGTCTTTAATTTCTTTCAACAATGTTTTGTAGTTTTAGTTTATAGCTTTTCCATTTATTTTGTTAAATTTGTTTTTTTTTTACATACTATTCTAAACATAATTTTTTAAATTTAATATTTGATTGGCATTATTCCGACACAGGAATATATTCTTGTAATCTGCGACTTTGCTGAACTTGTTTATTGATCCTAATAGATTTTTATTTATACATATTCCTTAGGGTTTTCTATATGTGTGATCATGTCATATTTGTAGGTAGAGATACTTCATCAAATGGCATTTTCCTCTTGCCTGTCTTTTTTTTTTTTTTTTTTTTTTTTGCGGCACCGGGGATTGAACTCACAACCTCGCGCCTGCCAGGGCAGGCTCTTAAGGCACTGAGCCAAACTCCCAGCCCTGGTTTTTTGAGGCAGGGTCGCACAGTGTAGCTCAGGCTGGCCTTACGCTCGCGTTGTAGCCCAAGCCGGCCTCGAACTCACAAAGCTCCGCCTACCTCAGCCTCCCGAGTGCTGGGATTAAAGGCGTGCGCCACCACGCCCGGCTTGCCTGACTGTCTTTACTAAAGTTTCCTAGTACAGTGTTGAATAGAAATGACAAGAGCTGACATCCTTGTTTTTGTTTATAATCACTTTTAAATGACTGTATTAGAATCATTTTACTATTACTGAAACAGGGAAGATGGGAGGGTGATGCATGAGAACTTATATACTGTTCTTTCTATTTTGTGTTTGAAAAATTTTACATTATAAAGCTAAAAATAAGGTGAAAATTTTAATGAAATTTTCACCATTCTCAACAATTATTTTATCTTTCTTTGATTTTCTTCTCCGTCTCCCTTATGTTCTTTTGTCGCATCATTTTTCTTAAAGTCTTCAATTAGGTCGAATTTATTATGTTGAAGTGCGTACTTGAATTGTTTCTTCTCTCCTTTCCCCTCCCAGAAGTATCTGTATATCTGGATTATCATGCAGAACACTTTTTAAAAAGTCATGCCTTGGTCACCAATATTGGAGGGTGAAATAGTTGCAATGCAGTGTAATATCTGAGTAACACACTTTGACATATGAAGTACCAGGCGGCAAGAAGGCCCTGATACACAAACTCGTCTGGTGATGCGGCCAGCGCAGCGGCTCCCGTGAGCCAGCAGGGCTGTGGTCACCTCACTTTGTGCGCGTCTTTCTGATTGTATGTGTGTATGTGTCTCAGTTCGTTTGGGCCACCGTAACTAAATACTATAAACTGGCTAGCTTATAAACAACAGAAATTTATTTTTCATGATTTTGGAGGCTGGAAAGTCCAAGATTAGGGTGTCGGCTGTTGACCTACTTTCTTGTTTATATTCCATGCTTCCCACCTGTGTCCTTCCATGGTGGAAATGGTCTGGTGCCCCTCCAGGGTCTGTTTTAAAAGGACACTGTTCCTACTGCTTATAATTAACCTCCTGAGGTCCAAAGCCTCACCTCTAATGCTGTCACCTTAGAATTTCAGCATGTCAATTTGTATGATAGAATTTCAACATATGAATTTAGGGGGACACAGCATTTAAACTGTATAGACACAGACTCATTTGCGTGTTATAAGAATCCTGTCTACTTACAAATAATACTATTGTTATTTCCATTTTACAGATAGAGAAACTGAGGCACACAAAGTATCTTATCTTAGCTCACAGAATTACTAAGTGAGAGGGCTGTGGTTGCATGGCTGTCTAGAGTCCGTGTTTCTAACCGTTATGCTGTACTGCTTCTTCGTAGCTACTTAGAGCTCTCCCTTGTAGCTTTGCAGGCAAGCTGATTAATTCCTCCTGCATTTATTCTCTTTAATTTATTACAAGAGCTCATCTGCTTGTGGTACTGCTACAGATAGATGAGCCCTAGATGCCAGATTATTAATGTTTTCTGAATTAATTCTAGTTTGCTATTAATTGAGATTTCTAAATGAAAAGATGCTAGGTTATTGGATTTTACACTACCTACCCTCAAGGTTTGTTGTAAGGTTATTAAATAACTTATGCAAATACTTTCTACATCAAATTTTAATTTTCTTTCTTAAATGGACAAAAAAGCAGTTTATAGCAACAGTAATTGGATGACTTATAAAACTGTAGACAAGATTAACTTCAGAAGCGGAGAAATGCAGATAAATGCTACCTATCAATTTAGTGAGAGTCAGATGTTCGAAATGGTCAGTAAGGAAAACAAAACTGGTTAGAACACGGTGACGTGACCATGGATCCTTGACTAGTAGAAATGGCAGTCTTGGCTCATGAGGTATTTCTTTGGTTTTATTTGACCTATCTCGGACATTTTTCCATATCATTGTCCACAAACTGTTTCCCTAATGTTAAATATTAGCCTATTTAGTTCTATTCATGTTTTTAAGTAATATTGTAAAAATAAACTTTTACTAATTTTTGTCTGAAATATTTTATTACTTTTCCTATGATTGAGTCATAAAAGTAGATCACTACTGTTCCCAAGGTTGGAGTGTGCCTAATTTTTATTGCTTATCATGTACTAATTATTGCTTGAAATGTTCTCTGTATATTAATTTAATCTTTTTTATTAAAACTATGAGATGCCCTTAACTAACTCAGTTTTTCAGGAAACTAAGCCACAGAAGAATTAAGTATTTTTTACTCATTCAGAACCAGTATTTGTTTTCCATTAAGATTTTATTACATTAAAACCTTGACCATAGAACGTAAGATTACATGTTTCGTACGCCCTCCCCGGTGAAGTGTTGCGACAGTGACACCGTAGTTGTGAGCACAAGGAGAACTGCAGCCCTGGGCTCCAAATGCCATTTCTCCCTGAAAGGATCCAAGGGTGGTGGACAGGTGATGGATCCCAGTCCGGAACAGCAGAAGTAACAGGCGCAGCCTGTTAGCAGGGGAGCTACCAGCAACTAGGTGTTCATGCCAGGAGGACACAGCACCCAGTGTGAAGGGGCAGCTGGCTGAAGGTGAGAGCACTTGAGTATCAAAAACAGTAATGAAGACAGTTGGTTGAAATGCAGTGAATGCATTAAAAACTTTGAGCTTCATTCATTGCTGTGTGAGACATACACCTTTGCAGCATACCACCGCACCGCTGCCGTGCTGCAGCCGTGCTCCGAAAGTAAGCGGCAGTGAGGAGGAGTCCGGCACCGCCCTCCCCTTCGCTTGTAAACCGCTTCCAGTGAGCAGCGACCGGTGCCTGCGAGGGAAGGTTTTCACGTTTTAGTGAACCGTAGCCTCGCATTGGTGTGTGCTTTCTCTGCGGCTGCCGTGTGCTGCTGTGACAGCCCAGGAGTCGCAGCAGAGCCCTCATGGCCCACAGAATGAAATGTTTATGTTCTCGTCCATTTACAGAAAGGATTTGCTGACTGAAGCTAGACGAATAAAGTTCAATGATGCCAAAAGACACTTATTTACATGGAATGATTTTTAAAAGTATGAAAATGAAAAAGCTTCAACTTCACGTTGATATTTAGGATAATGCCAAGTTGGCTTAACATATTATTTTAAGGTTTTGTGAATGAGTAGATAAGTGAATGCAAATTTCAGTAGGAGTAAATGGGAAGCTAGCTGTTCGCTTGGAAGAAAAGAAGAATTATTGAAACACATTGATGGGCTGTAGGCCATTAACCTGGAAGTCACTGACGATCTGAAATGGAGAGGACTGGTGTCCTTTCCCCCCTGCACTCCCCAGACTGCCAGAGCCAGTGCCGAGCAGTGTCTGGGCTGTGCAGGTGAAGCTGGGCTCCTCGAGGGCCGGGAGCAGGCGTTCGCAGTGTTTTACCCGCCGAAGGACAGGACAGGCAGGGGCCCTCTGGGGTGAACTCGCCGACCGCCCTTCCCCGGTGGTTTCCTTGTTCCACTCACTAACACAGGAAAGCTGGGCGTGGTGGTGCACGCCTGTAATCCCAGCACTCGGGAGGCTGAGGCAGGAGGATCATTGTGAGTTCGAGACCAGCCTGGGCTACAGAGTGAGCTTAAGGCCAGCTTGAACTTCTTAGTGAGACCCTGTCTCAAAAAAAAAAAAAGAAAAAAAAAAAAAGACTAACAAAGAAAAGCCCATCTGCTACTTTATACTTCTATAATCTCTTCTCTTTGTTGCTTTTCTAACAAACTATAAAGTGAACCAAAATTTTAATTGTGCAAGGAATGCTTCATGCCTTATTTCATAATCTGATAATTTTGAATCATTAAATCAACATTCCACCTCACCCCAGAAAGAGTAGCTAGTATTAAGAAGTCAACCAATAACAAATGCTGGAGGGGGTGTGGGGAAAGAGAAACCCTCCTCCACTGTTGGTGGGAATGCAGGCTGGTGTAACCACTGTGGAAGTCAGTGTGGAGATTCCTCAAAAAGCTAGGATTGGAAGTCCCATTTGACCCAGCGATTCCCCTTCTGGGTATCTTCCCAGAAGAATTAAAAACATCCTACCACAGCGATATATGTGCACCTATGTTCATAGCTGCCCAGTTCATAATAGCGAGATCTTGGAAACAACCTAAATGCCCATCGATTGAGGAATGGACAAAAAGGATGTGACATTTCTATATAATGTAATACTGCTCAGCTATAAAGAACGATGAACTGGACATTTTTATAGACAAATGGTTGTGCCTTGAGAACTTACTTATTAGTGAAATAAAAAGTCACACATATAACCATCATGTTTCATTAGTGTGACAAGCTGAAAGAAAAATTGCATATATGTTTATGTATATGTATATAAAAAAAGTTAAAGATAGTTAAAAAAAAAAGCACAATGGCCTCGTTTGCCATCCACATGGCCTATCCAGGAGTAAACTCAATGCCTCCCCTCACTGAACACCTCTGTAGGTTCTCCTTTCCCTTCTACACCTTGTCCCAGCCTTTTTGTCCCAGAGAGAATGACCTCAGCCAAAGCAGTGACTTAGGTCACGCCTGTCTTTACTTTAGCCCACTGTGAGCCATTTTGAGGTGACTTTTGGATGTCTTAAGGAATTTTTGATGTGCTGTAAGGTGTGGGGGTTTTTTTTTGCATGCGGATATCCAGTTCTAGTATATTTACTAAAGGTACAATTCTTTCTCCACTTAATTGCTTTTGCTTCTTTGCCAGAAATCAATTGTCTGTTATGTGGGCATCTTTTTGGGACTTCATATTGGTACCTTGGTGATTTGTTTATCTTGATATCAGTGCTGTTTTGTCAAGATTGGTGCAACTTTGCAGTACGTCCTGGGATTGGGTAGGGTTGGAGCTGTAATTTTGTTCCTTTATCAAAGTTATTTAGCCTATTCTGAGTCTTTTGTATTTTTACAGAAATGTAAGAATCAAAGTGTTAATTTTTATGAAAAATGATGTTGGCATTTTGATAAGGGATTGTTCTTTCTTTATTATTTTCTCCTATTTGTTCATGGTTCTATTCTGTCTTTAATTTCTAATCTCTTAAGGAAAGATATGAAGGTGTTTCATAACTTTCTTCTTTTCTAATAAATATACTTGATGTTAAAAAAAATAAAAATAACAATGAAAACAATCAACATTTACTGAGATCTCACTCAGAAACTGGAGACCATTGCTGGGGAATACCAAGGCAGGGAGAAAGGGGCAAGGAGTGAAAAGAGGAGGAGACTTTTGCCCTTAAGACTCAGGGGTATAGCAGTTAAATTCATGACCCCTACAACTTGGTAAGAGCTGTAGAGTAGTATGCTCAGAACACCGAAATGATGTGTGGTGGGCACAGGGAGACTCTGACTTGTCTCACCGTGTTAGAGATGTGTCTCCTGGATTGGGTGGAGCCCCTGGGGAAGGTAGACTGCACCAGGTAGAGAGAACATCATTCTCAAAAATAGCAGAAATTTAGACACTTGAGTGGTGCCGAAACCTGACATATACATACAAGGTGAGAGCAGGAAAGGGTAGCAGTCTACTAAAATTGATGAGATAGGAAAGATCATGTCAGGGTGGCTTTAGAAGCTATTACGTACAAAGGAGTTGGACTAGCATATTGGTCCCCTGACCATTTGCTGGGACAGAATGCTTGACACAGATTAAAGGATGAAAGGTTTATTTTGGCTCACAGATTCAGAGGGTTCAGTTCACAGTCAGCTGGATCCAGAGTAAAAGCAACATGAAGGGGCACAGTAGAGAAAAGCTCAACTCCTGGCAGCTGGGAAGCAGAGTGGGTTCGAAAGAGCCAGAGGGACGGGCCAGGGGCGAGATGGGTACAGTCCCTCATGACCACCTCCTCCGACAAGGCCCTGCCTCCTGATTCTGCTAATTCCTTTGACTGGAAATGCACTGTGCCCTCAAACCAGCTGCCTCTCCAGGGGTCTCCATCCAGTCAAATTGAGAATCAGGGTTAGCTGGTACAAATAGTTAATTTTTAAAATTAGTATCAGGTGTGCCTTTTTAAAAGCTGTAACGCAGTGCAAAGAATAAGAAAATTCATGAGAAGGCAGTGCAAAAATCAGAGCACTTCAAGATCAAAAGTAGGAAAACCAGCTTGCAAACTGATCGTTAGATTCAGCAAATACAGATTGTCTAATGTGACACAGGCATTATTCCGTGCTTCTTGTGGAGCTTACATTTAATGCAAAAAGCAAAAACAAATAAAACCCAAGCCAGGCATGGTGGCACGCACCTATAATCCCAGCACTCAGGAGGCTGAGGCAGGAAGGATCGTGGCGAGTTCAAGGCCAGCCTGGGCTGTAAAGTGACCTTAAGGCTAGTCTGAACTGCACAGTGAGACCCTATTCCAAAAAGACAAAAAACAACCCGAAAGCAAAACAGGAAAGCAGTATCATGAAACTAGGAAATAAGAGAAAAATGACAGGAGTGGTAGGGAAGAAATCTGGAAGGACTTCAAGGTCTCTGCTTGGACAGCGGGGAGGTGCTAACCACCCAAGGTGAGGAATGGAGACGGAGGGGCAGGCCGAGGGCACGCAGTGTGACATCCTAGGTAAGGCGAAGGCGGGATGTTGTGAAAGTGCAGAGGCGGTCACCAGGGCAGGCATAGTAACCGCGTTTTCCTCATGGGTTACTGAGATGACGTGTACCGAGGCATGGAAATTCTTTAGACTGTCCGCTGGCACACAGTACGTGCTTATGGTAACTGCTGTTACTATTATTCAAGATTAGGGGTTTTGAGCTAGAAAGAAACCTGTCTAAACACTGGTGGTTTCACTTCCCAGCTGCGTGGCCTCGAACAAGGCTGTTAACTTCTCTAAGTCAAACCTCTTGTGTGTAGAATGAGAATGGTGTCTGTATCCGGGTACTCCGCAGGACTGCAGTGACGATTAGCAGTAGTAAATGGAAAGCACCAACACTGTGGCTGGTTTGGGACCAGTGCTCATGTTGAGAGAATTCTGGGAGACATGTAAAACGTGCGAGGTTTGGCTGGAGTAGGAATTTAAGAGCTACCAACTTGGAGTACCTGAGCCTTCAAACATACAGGATGAAGAGACTTTGTAGTGAGGAAAGAACGTTGAAGACTGCTGAGTAAGTGGCAAGGGAGGTAGTTTACCAAGAGTAGTGGAGGAGGAAGTTGCTGGAAAGCTTGAGAACAATGAAGGCTGATATGGTTTTCAAGCAAACTGGAAATGCAGCTGAACACAGTTTCATTAAAAGATTAGACAGCAGCATTGAGTAGCCAGATTAATTGAAACCATGGATTTATAGTGACATTGTTGCTTATAATTGTATGATTTTCTCCAGCCATCAGTCACTGGATTTAGAGTTGATGTTTCTGAGGATAAAGTATTTTCTAGGTAGATTGTTGATAACTTTTGCTATTTACGTTTCAGGAGTTTTAGCTCAAGATAAAAGCTAGACTGAGAGGGTTCGGGAGTAAATGATAGATACAGAAGTTTCATTAGTGCGTATAGGTTCTTCTTTCAAACTTTGGTTAAAAATAGACGGCAGAGTGGTGACTAAGCTAGGAGAGAGGGAGACTTGCTAGCAAAAAAAGACTTGTTAAAACAGACAAGAAATATCTGAGTGTACGTTAGAGAGACCGAAGAGCTAGAGGAGAGGTCCAAAGGTGAAGCGCGAGAAGGACTGAAGAGTCACCTGGACCCAGAGTGACCCTGCGCTGGGCGCGGTCTTCGCTCCGTGGCAGAGCTGCTGGTGGACGTGAGACCCAGCCTCCCTGCCAAAATGGGGTGCATAGTCACCCTTCCCACTTCATGTTCTTTGGTTTCAGAGATGGTTAGAAATAGAACAACGTACTGACTCTTTCATAAATAATAAGGTAGGGAAAAGATATCAGCACGATATTTGATACAAAAAGGACAGAACTGGGTTAAGGTCAATAAAAATTCAAAATTTACAGGTATTGACATGGTTTTGACAATTAGTAGTTTCTTTGGAGTACTGATAAAAATATACTTAAAATTCATTAAAGTCATGTAGTCATAACATGCCTTTTTTAGCTTATGTCACCAGCTCTTTTATCAGTAAGTAGTACAGGCAAATTTTTGGAGAAAGGAAATTATTTCCATTGCATGAACATTCACTGATGCTGAGCCACAGGAATCATAAAAATCTCGGCATGTTCCTTAAGGGGTAGGATGCATTCTCTGGATGCAGGAGCTGGTGTCTGTTTAGTATTTGTACCTTGACTAGTTTGATGCTATGCCCTTATTTCTAAGAAATTGCAAATATAAAATCTCACTATCATAATACTACTACAGGAAGTCTAAACACATAAAAACATCCACTGAGAATATAGTTTAAAATTATAATGCGTCTTTCTATGAATAATGTTACAATCATTGTGCTTCTTTGAAGTGGCAAATAGATTTGGGCCAGTTCCTAAAATTCTGTAAAGGACAACTGCAATTAAAAAGCAGCTATTGAAGTAATTTTAGAAGACTAATAATTGAATAAAGTTGGAAAATATAAACATGTCTCCCAGGAGCATCTTAATCCTTTTGGCATAAAGTAGATCATAATTACTTGTTAGGCACTGTGGAGGCTTTCCTGGAAAAATGTAGTGAATTCTCCACACACTTTCAAAGGGTTCTCAAACATCTTGGTCCAGCTCTACCTGGGAAAAGTGTACGTGTTCATTTGTTTTGATAGCCCTAACAAAATAGGAGACTGTGGTTTAAACAACAGGAATTTATTTTCTCTTGGTTTTCTCTTGGTTCTGGAGGCTGGAAGTCCGAGACCTGGGTGCTGTCAAGGTTGGCTTCTGGTAAGGACGTTTTCCTGCCTGAAGTATCCTTACCACGTCCTCTCCTGGTCTCTTCTCGCTGTGTCTGGCCCTGTTATAAGGACAGCAGTCTTCGTAGATGAGGGCTTAATCCATAGGATGTCATTTAACTGAGAGCCAAGATGTAATAGTGGTTTTGAGAAATGAAAAAGTGGCCACTCTTCACACTTTGATTTTAGATCTGCTGACATATAACAAGGCAAAATGAGCCCTCCACTGTCAAGCCTAGCTTTCTAGCAGACCTTATTAGCTCTTGGGGGTAAGACTCCTATTGGTAGTTAAAAAAGAAGAGATGGAGGGAGGGGAGAGCAAGGGGAAGTAAAAAGAATTAAGATGTGTTGTGTGCACAGGTATCAGCTCCCCGCCAGGCCTATAATCGCTATAAACTGCAAAGTTACTCATAAAAATTGTTTAACAACTATGTACTATTTGCCTGACTTTGTTTTCTGCACGTGTATCTTCACAAATAAAAGGTGATGATCAGGCAACAGTGCTAGATTTGAGGTTTCTGAGACCTGAGTTTTAAGTCCTCTTTCTTGTGTTTTTATCTTATGTAATTTCTGTATATTACAATGAAGTTCCTTCTAATGCTGCCTTACTATATAAATTAAATTAGAAAAAAGTGTAAAACTGTAATGAATTACTGGAAAGGTGTTATTTTACATAATTTACATGTTTAAGGCAATAGGTTAAGATACTGAGGGGAATAAAAGAGTATGTCTAATATAAAACCTGATCTTCAGGTACCTACATGTTTTAGGAAACATAAGTCATGTGCGTAAATCTACTGCAGAGCATTTTTTGTTTCATATAAATAATGTAATATGCTATCAGAGAGGATTTTTTCCCCCAGTTTTTATACTGCTTGTAATGGAGAATTTCAGTTATTTGGGTAAAAGTAGATAAATAGTGGCCACCCCCACATTCAGAACCTAGGCCCCGACAGCTGTAAAACCAGAACTAGTCTCCTGCGTCATTCATCACCCTGTTCTCTTACTGCTCGTCCCCCTTTTAAAGAAAACAACAGGCATCATTTATTTCATCCATTAATATTCTAGAGAACATTTCTAAGAGATGGGATGCTTTCATTTTTTAATAAACGTGTCATGGCATTACCCCAAGAATTGTTTTACCTGAGTTTCATTTAAAAATTTAAATGTGTAATCGTCTCATGAATGTCATAAGTGTTTATGAAATCAGTATCCAAATACAATCCACGCTTTGTAATTATTTGGTCTTTCCCTTAAGCTTTTTTCTATCTTACATGCTGTTATGTTCCTGTGGCCCCGCCAAGTCGCATGTAATCATGGACTGGACGCAGCTGAGTGTGGCGTTTGTGATTGGTTTATTGTCCGGTGCTGGGATTGGAGGTGTGAGTGTGGCACCTGCCCAGGGGCGGAGCCGGCATGCAGTGGAAGGGTGGGGAAGAAGGCGTGTCTCCCTCTCGCCGTTTGTGATTGGATTGTTTTCCGGCGCTGGGATTGGTGGTGTGAGTACTGCACCGCCCAGGGGCGGAGCCAAGATACAGTGTAAGGGCTGGAAGGAGGTGTGGCCCTCTCTATCCCAGCACGCCACCCTGCCTTGGAGCAAGCTGAATATGGACTGAAATCCCCGAGAACTGTAAAAAATAAACCTTTCCTTCTCTAATTTTGGGCGCCAGGTATTTTGTCTCAGCAACGAGAAAAAAGTAACCAAGACACTTACTTGCTTTCTCAATCTTTTTAAACTTTTTAAAAGCTTGACCATATAAATGTTGAGGAAACTGTCCTCGAGAACGTCTCAGTCTGGCGTTTGCTGAGCTGCTGCCTTGTGATTTAAACGCCTCTGTCCCCTGCATTTCCTGTAAATCACTGGTTTCCGAGCGCCAAGCCTGTGTAATCCAGGGAGCCATTTCGGGTCTGCAGTCGAATTGCTCAGCGCCAGCAGCAACTCTGGGGACGCCCCGCCATCACGGGAGCCGCCCTCTCGGCCCCATCGGGTTGCTTTCCTCTGTGTGCTCATCCCCAGGAGGCCCGGGCGCCGCCTGCTTCCCGGGGTCGGCGCCTGTTGGCAGTCGGAGGAGCCTGACTGCGGAAGGCCTGCCGCAGGGGCAGGGGCGGGGGTGTCCTTTCTTAGGGGCCAGCCCCGCACGCTTGCGGGCCGGTAATACTTCATTGAGCCTCGACATTTCTAACATTTGATCCGTGAAGAAAGAGGGACAAAGGATGTTTTGTTGTTTTCAATAGAAAATGGAAACCGGTGTGTTGGCTGTACATCAGGATGTAGGGGATTGAAGGGAACCAGGATGTGGCTCCCCGGAGTCGGGGCAGAGCCGGGCTCCCGTGGAGGGAGAGCGCTGCAGGGGTGTGGGCGGCCTGCTGCCCAGTACCTTTCCTCTTTCCCTCCTGCGCGTCCACCTTCTCCCCCTCGGCCAGCCTTGGTGCTCGGGTGTGTTGACCCTGCCAGGGAGGGTGTGTGACCTGAGCTGTGCTGCTGCCTCCTGTAAGTGACAGGGCAGGAGCACCGTCTCGCTCTGGATGTAGGACCGGAGCTGTTAGGTTAAAAGGAAGCAGACTGTGGCCAACAGAATCGAGGGGAAAGGAAACCAGAAATCACACTCGAAATCCGGCCTGTAGACCTCTTCACTTTCCTTGAACCAACTTTATTGAGGTTTAGTTTGCGCATGGTAAAACGCACCCGCTTCGAGGTTATATTTTGATGAATTTTGACAACCACGCACAGCCGTGTAACACATCCCAGTCAAGCTATAGGCCGTTCCCATCGCCTCAGAAGGGCCTTCATGCCCCTTGCGAGCCAGTCACCTTAGCGCCCACTTCAGGGGACCGCTAATCTGATTTCTCCCACCGTAGATTGGCATTTCCTGTTGTGAAACTTTGTGTAATGGAGCCCTAAGGTCTAAACGCATTCGGCCTCTTTTGCCCTCTGTGGTTTTGGAAGTCCTCTTTCTGATACCTTCGCTCTCACCTAGTGTATGCTCGTCTTGAAGAGAAGCTGCTTTTGAAAATCACGCCCTCCTTTTTGCTCCACCAGCAGGTTCTGAGAGCTGCAGCAGGAGCCCGTCTCAAGCTCTGTCAGGCAGCTGGGAGCAGCACTGGCTGCGGGGAGACCCAGGTGTCCTCCTGACACTCCTCAGGCTTCCCGGTCGGAGTGTCTGAGCCCAGCGTCCAGTGGTAGCTCTTGGCCTGGCCTGGTGAATTCTTGCCTTCCACGTGGTGGCTTGACCTCCGGCCCAAGATGAGGACTGAGGCAGATGAGGTCTCTGCGTTTTGTTTCAGAAGGTTCACCCTCCCCGGGGCCCCGCAGCTTGCTGCTGCCTCAGCCGCTGTGACCTTGGTCTCCGTCCTGAGCCTGCAAGATCTCGATGCTCTGCCTGGGCGTGCACCCACACACACACACCCCCATCCTCTCCACCCCAACCGTGCATGAGAGGAGGAGCCGGTGCCAGCGTAGGGCTCTCGTCGCTCGCTGCCTTCTGCTCAGGACCGCAGTCTGACAGCTGTTGTCCAGGGTCTGCATCGTCCTAACGTGCCTTCCGTAGATTGAGGGATCAAGAGACTCCTCCCTAAGGAAATACGGTAGTGTCGGAGGAAAGTCCAGAGACGGGGAGACGCTGACTCTTTTCTAAGAAATGAAACTTTAGAAGGAAGCGGATTGTGGAAAGCTTGGCGAGCCCTGTTAGGATTTTGGACTTTTTTCCTTAAATACAGTAAAGTGGGAACAGTCTTTTTTCTTTTTAGCGTGTGTGTGTGTGTGTGTGTGCCTGTGTGATAACTGCTCTTACTGCAGTAGTGGAAAGAAATTGTAGGGTGCTGAGCGTGTTAATTACTTGGGGCTGTTACTTAGCTCTTCATATTTTTCTCCCAAACTGGAATAGCTGTGACAGGTGGATTTTAATATTGAGAAGTAAGCACTCTTTCTTTTATAAACAAGAACGATAGTCATATCTTCATCCTTTTTTTTTCTTCAAAACTAAGGAACAGCCAGGTGTAGTGGCACAGGGCTGTAAATCTGGCACCTGGAGGCTGAGACAGGAAGATCCCAAGTTTGAGCCCAACCTGGGGAATTAACAGGACCCTGTCTCTAAATAAAGAAATTAAAAGAGCCATGGATATATGTAGCTCAGTGCGAAGGCTCTGCGCTCAATCCTAGTACTGAAAAAAAAGACAAATTTCTTAATGCTTTGGGAATTGGTATAGAATCTGAATTTTTTACAATGAGGAACACAAACTTCTTAATGCCATGGAAATCAGTACCAAAGCTGGATTCTTTTAAAAAATAAGGAGCATAAATCTTAAGGACTATGGATTTGAAGGTTCAGTCCATCCAGTTACTGGTTCTTTGAAAAAATCACCAGACAACTGGAAGGATTGGTTTTCTTGTCTGCAAAATGAGCCGTTGCTTTAAGGAGTGGCTGTGGGAATGCTTGTAAGGCACTTGGGATTTGGCTGGCACCTCTGTGTTACAGTTTAGGTGTGTTTATTAACTAGTCTTGAAAAACTTTGGTTACAATATAAAAAGAGTGTAGTGGAAGGGAACCGAAAGAAAAAGCAGCAGGGATGCAGAGATCATAAATCTAGACCTTCTAGAAGTACAGTAGTTTTATTAGGGTTCATGACTAAATATCCAGGAGCTGGGGTTCGATTCCAAGGAGTCCAGTGCCACAACTCACTGCCCTCCTCTATAGCTTCTTTCCCAGAGCATTTCTCCCTGGCAGGCCTCTCCTGGGGTGCAGTCAAGACTGGGAGGAGAGTAATAAAAGATCACCTTTCAGTAGACAGGAGATGGGAGGTGAGTTTATAAGATGCTCTTTCCTTCAGGTAGTGTCTTGGTTACTTTTCCCTCGTTGCCGAGACAAAATACCTGACGCCCAAAATTAGGGAAGGAAAGGTTTATTCTTACAGTTTCTTGGGAGCTTCAGTCCATTAGTTGGCTCCAAGTCAGCATGGCGGGGCAGGGCTGCCTTACATGGCAGCCACAAGCAGCAAGGCGCACTGGCAAGAGAGAGAGAGAGGGCGAAAGCACGGAAGTGCAAGAGGAAGACCCGCCTTCCCTTACACTGTATCTCAGCTCCACCCCTGGGCGGGTGTAGCAGTCACGTCATTAATCCTGGCGCTAGACAACAAACTGATCACAAGCGTCAGACTCAGCGCCATCAAAAGTATGTGAGGACTTGGGAGTACATAGTATACCCAATACAGGTAGCAATGAAGCTTTTGCTTGAAAAACTGCTGTTTATGAGTGTTCTGCGTAATCATCTGATTTGTTTACTAGTTAGCTGCTAAGGTGTGGTTACAGAAATACATTTTGTAGGTCTGTTGTCCCTGAGTGTCACTCTGGGAGCATCTATGAGCCTGCAGAGGACGCCACGTTTGTAGTAAGAAGGGTGGGGTGCGAGTGTGCGTTTCTGCATCTGAGGTCTGCTTTTCCTAGGGGCTTGGAGAGTGGCTGTAGGGAGAAGGTAATTTACTTTGGTCTGTCTACTGATAGCGTGGAAACAACTGTGTTACATAAGCAACATCTTTATAAAAATGGTTTTTCAGAATGACAGTACACTTAGATTAAGTAACCCACTATTTCAAGTGATATTTGTAATTAGAAACATGTAGCAGAACAGTAAAAAAGATAGTTTTCAATGTAAACAGAAGTTCTCATTTTTTTAAACTTCTGAATATGATTGTGCTTAAATTAGAGAAAAATGTATGGGAAATCTACATATCATTATGTTTTAAGGTATTACCATTAAGATAATATTAAAATCATTAATATTTTTCTAAGAGAGTGTATTGGTTGATATACTATGTACCCCCAAGTCCTCATATACTTTTGATGGGGCTGAGTCTGACACGGGGATTGGCAGTGTGAGTGCTGCACCCGCCCAGGGGTGGAGCCAACATACAGTGTAAGTGAGGCGGGTCTTCCTCTTGCTCGCTTCCACCCTCTCGCTGGCACACTTGTGGCTGCCATGAACAGCAGCCCCACCGCGCCATGCTAACTTGGAGCCAACTAAGTATGGGCTGAAACTCCCGAGAAACTAAGAAATAAACCTTTCCTTCCCTAATTTTGGGTGACAGGTATTTTGCCTCAGCAAGGAGTGAAAAGTAACTAAGACAGGTAGTTTTATAATGATAAAACTGATAATGATGTATCAGATTTCTATTTATCCAAAATGGTGGGGAATTAACTATGTTCTGTTCTTATTTTTTCCCTTTTTATATGAATAAAACTTAACAAAATGTGATCCTATTTATAACAAATTCAATCATTGTTAAAATATAGAAAACAAGTCTTTCTAATCCCTGTTGCAGAAGTTTTTCTCAATTTGTATGTATACCTAAGCTCACCAGTGTTTATATGAATGCATGTATGTGTGCTGTACGTATGTATGACTTATAGGTATATACCTGTCGTAAACTATACATACATAATTTTAAAGTTAAAACTAGATCATACACTAATGCTGTTCTGAAATATTTTTAATGCAATATACATATCTATCAAATTTAGTAAGTGTAGACTTATGTCATAGTTTATTAAATGTTGTATTTAAAAGACTATATCATCTGCTTTTTCACATATTGGTGTAGATTTAGATCCATTTTCTCCTGTTGTAAAGAATTCCATGAAGCCCTGTAGGACAGCTATTACCTCTGTTCCAGGGATGAGATGGAGCATGGAGAAGTTAGACAGCTTGCCCTAAATTACACAGTCAGTAGTGGAGTTGGTGTTAGCATCCTGGCAATCTAGTCCAGAAGCCACAGGTGTAAATATTGCATCATACTACTTTTATTTTCTTCTGCCTTTCTTTACTCTGCTTTCTGAATTGGAAAAAAATTTGATGTATAAAATACATCTAATAATAAAACTCATAGTTTTACATGCTACTATAAGGATGTTAGACACTTTTAGTCAGAATTCCCACTTGTAGGGCGGGGGGTATAGCTCAGTGGTACAGTATCTGCCTGGCAAGCCCTAGGTCCTGAGTTCGATTCCTGGTACCAAAAAAAAAAAAATCCCACTGGTAGGACGAAATACTCAACACCTGCAGTTGAAAGGAGGAAATGACTTATGTGGCTCCTGATAGCAGAGGTTTCAGTCCGTGGGGGGCTGGTGCTAGGTGTGAATGGCATGGGGAAGGCTGCGGGAGAGACGCTCACTTAGTGACTGGGAAGCGCAGCGTGAGGGAGCCCGCCTCCTCATAGCACGTGTAGCTGGGTGGTCGCTGCTCGATGGTCCGGTCCCCCCAGGAGCCGCTCGTGAAGGTGACCTGGAAGCCGAGGCATCACAGATGACTGACACGCCTTGTATTCACGACTGCGCAGGACATAGCAGTAGGAGGGTTAAGCCGGAGCACCCAGATTACTGGGGATAGGAGAGGACCTTGCTAAGTCCTGCTTCGGTGTCTGGGGTGCAACTCAGTGCATCCAGTACTGTTTTGTACTTGTGAGTAGCAAGGGTTGAAGCAATTTATGATGATCTTTGGCCAGCTTTGGGAGGTGTTTCATTGATCTGCTTCTTACTTTGATTTTGTTACCTGTTTTTATGAGTATAGCGTGGTAAAGAGATGGATAGGCACTTTCTGGTAGTTTCAGGTTTACGTATGTAGCGTTTAACAGTGCCGGGGAAAATGTGTGCCTTCCGTGGTATTAACACGGAGTACTTGAGTAACTCTGCTCAGGTTTATTTATATACTTACTATGGCTTACACACCTATTTCACCTTACTACTCCATCATTATTGATTGAGAGAAACAGCAGTGCTTTTTATTTTGAAGGATATAGCTACAGTTAGCGAAAAACGTGGTTCTGTTACTATTATTTGATTCTTTAGTAACTGCAGAGCTACAGAAATGAATGCCTGTGCAGGGCTCTTGCTAGGCACTTTAGATGCTTAATGGATGTGACTTTATCGCCGCCAGCCTGACAGCACTTGCGTTCCCAGCCCTGGCTCTCCAGCACCGGTCCAGCTCAGCGCGCCGTGCCCTCAGTGCAGGGAGGCACCGTGCAGCCCTCCAGCAGGCAGCAATGAGAGCAGCAGCGGAGAAGTTGTTGCTTACAGCAGTGTTGTTGGCTGTGCTTCCAACCACGGAAGGGAATCCCGCCCAGGCCCCCTGAGTTCCTTCTGACCTGCTTCCTCCACGGCCCACTCTGGGGAGAATTCCTTCTGTGTCTGTGGGTCCTGAGTGGTTGTGATGCCAGATCCAGCTAAAAGGCAAGAGTTACTGTTGCTTTACAGGTAGCAGGCAGTCTGTGCAAGAAATGGCAGCAGTAGAGGGAAATAGTTTACAGTAAAAGATATTTTCCAAAAACTGAGTACATGAAGGGACACTGCTCACGTGCATTTGAGGCAGCGACTTGAGTATCCTTACTACTTCAAATGTTGGTCTGTTAGAACCATACTTTTATTTATTAGGATGGCATTCAGTAAGATATTTGCATGTTTCAGTGTGCCCAACTGGAGTGAGATAGGAAAACCAAGGGTTTCCAAATTAGGATACCACTCTATCATTGCTCTTAAACTACTACTGTTAGAGTTGGCAAGAAAAGGTTGAAAGAATTAAGAAACAATGCAAGACATATTTAAAAAAACATTATCAACATGTGTGACCCTCGAAATAATTACAGTATAGCCCTGGCTGATTGTACTTGCTGTAAGAGAAATGCTCCTGTATTGTGTTTTGTTTTGTTTTGTTTGGGTACCACCAACCAGAACTGTGGGTTTAACCCAGCCTTAGAGAAAAAGGCATTGTGATAATCCTCAGCTTTAACCAACACCATCAAAAGAACACAGTTCACAGGTCCGGGTCCCTCCTGTTCCCTGGCTCACCCTAGGACTCCTCACAGTCGCACACTCACCGAGCTGTCACCTCGCCGCCCTCGAGTCCTCTGCACAGCAGCTGGGCAGGGGGTCACGAAGAGACAGAAACACGAGCCCACACGCTCAAAGCAGTGACCTGCTGACAGGGAGTGAGAGGACTCAGATGCATCTCAGTGTCACCCAAAGCAGCCACAAAGGAACAAAGCGGGAGAAACTGGAGAGAGGAGTTTATAGAGAAAGGAAAGTCAGAGCACTAGAAAGAGTGAGTTCTAAAACCGGCTTGACTCGAATCCAGTGATAGAAAACAGGTCAGGAACTTCTAGGTGAAAAAGGTAAGACCACTAAAAAGGAGAAATGCTGTTGTGATAGATGCTTCTCTCTTCTGGTGGTAGTATTGAGTTCCCCTTTGATTACTAGTTGGTGATACTTTCTGGTGTTAATCACATCTGTATATTTGATCTTTAACACTGCGTTGTGATTTTCAAAATGTTTTGTGTTTTACTACTGCTGTTATGCTTTGGGGCTTCCTGGTATTTTAACGATTACTCCAGAAATTTTAGTTTCTGAATATTGAATATAGTTTTCCATACCTGTTTGTCTTTTAAAGAAGGATCTGAAAGTTTTTATAAGTTTTATCTTGGAAATTAGTTTATTCATTATGTTTAATTTTAGGAAGTGGCGCTCTTGCAGAACATTCTGAAAATGTGCATATTTCAGGAGTGTCAACTGGTAAGTCATTTTTTGCAATGTTTAAATTTCATGCATGACTTATATGGTAAATATTGAAAGCCACCTGGTATCCTACGAAGTGATATTTGGCTGTAAGAACTATTACTGCTTTTCGCAGCATGTAATAAGGAATGAAGTAACTGGAACACAGAGAAAGTCTTGTAAGATAAAAATGATACTTGCATGCCCTTGGATTGATTATACTTTTCAAATGCTCTGCATAATTATTTCTTCATATGAACATTAAACCAAGAGAAGAGTTAAACACAAGTTCAATTAGTATTTTCTTTCCATACAAAGTTATATGAAATGAAATTTACCAAAATGTAATTCGAATGCTATCCCTAGGCTTCAGAACTTGGAAATTAGGCATCTTGCTTGATTTTTAGATTAGAGTGCTGCTCTGCATAAAACTGTTATACTTGAGTGCGCAATTTATTTGCCACTAAAAGCAAGCCAAGGACATTCTTATGCCCATGAAATTCAAAAACTCATTGAGGTAAATCCTTTTTTTCACTCATCTTTGCTTTTTTTTTTTTACTTAATTGCTTAGCGGTCCTTTTCCAATTAAAGTTTCATTGTAGATGTCTTCCATCCACAACTCTGTTACCATATTTGTTGTCAGCTACAGTTGCTGGAAGATGAGAAAATATTTTTGCATGTGCTGAAATAGTTTGTTACTATCAGTGACTAATTGGTTACAGTTTATTTTCCTATGTTATGTTTTATGTGGTTAAAAATTACACTTAGTGTATTTATCAGTTACTGATTTGATTACAATTCTTAATACTTGATTTTTTTCTCACTTTTATTCTGTGTCTGTCTTTGTATTCAGAAAGTTAGTAGACATTCCCACACACTGTGAGGGTCAGAGTGCAGTCATCAAACATCAGCAAGCCCAGCTTACCTGAAAAGGTGACCAGTGCCTCTGGTGCCTGTGTTAATTCTTTCTGGTTGGTTTTCACCTTTTGCATATGCATGCAAGTGGTATGTAATTATACACCTCAAGTAAAACTATGGTTATTCTAAAGATGACCTTGTGTCCTTTTTACTTTCTATTTTGGGTAACTAATGAGAACTGTGGTACTTCTACAACTATCAAGTAAGAGTGTTTAAGCACATTTTAATTTATACAACTAAATGGTTATTGTCTGATTCAGGGATATTTCGAGATTTTTTGGTCTCAGGGCCACATTGTGGGGGACTGCTAGTCTTTTAGGGCTGCATGGCGGAAATGTCATGAGTGGCATAACAGAACAGGCACTAATTTCCTCACTGTTCAGGAGGCTGAAGTGTAAGAAGGAGGTGCTGGCGGGGTGGTCCCCAGGAGCCTGGCCTGGGTAGGAGGGGCCTTTCCGTGAGCCTTAGAGAGAGGAGGAGCTATCTCTCCCTGTTCTCGTGGGGACCCTGGTTCCGGGGGTCCTCAGTTACCTCCTTACTCTGTGTCCATTCAGCAATTTTTTTTAATTTTAGAAAAATACTCTTTCTGTCACATTGGGAGTTAGGTCTTCAGCATGTGAGTCTTGAGTGGGAGTGAATTAGTCCATAACTCAAGCTTGAGTTCCTGTGTATGTAGGCTGTCACTACTACATTTACTGCACTAAATCCTGAGTTAAACCATTTACATTTAAAGTGATTATTCATGTTAGTAGATTAGTATCAACTGTGTTTGTGCCTTTCTCTTTGCTTTGTTTCATTTTCTTTTTCCCCTTTTTTGCTTTCTCTTTGTCTTGGGTTACTTTTCTCTCATTGCTGAGACAAAACACCTAACACCCAAAATTAGGGAAAGAAAGGTTTATTTAGCTTACAGTTTTTGGAGGTTTCAGTCCATCATCAGCTGGCTCTAAGGCAGGGTGGCAGGGCACTGGGGCAACACTTCAAGGCAGCAGCCAGAGCAAAAAAGGAGAGAACAAGCCTCTTCTCCTCCCTTATGGTGTGTACAGGCCACCCCCACCCTCCCAGGCAGGTGTAGCACGCACAGAATCTCCTTGCCCTCCTTTGCACAGGATGAGGAATCCTGGCTCTGGCTGAGTCTCTCCTTAAACTTCTCAACTTCTCAAGTCGACACAATGGATCAGCCATAACACTCTTATTTTAACTATTCTGTATTATTTATTTTAAAAAAGAAATAAATTATCTTAAAACTTACAAATTATTCAATCCCTAGTACCAAAAAAAAACAAAAACAAAAAAAAAAACAACCTTACAAGTTCATTGTAAATGAGCAGTAGTAAACCAGGTGCAGGTTACATCAGTAACATCGTTTTATGAAGTATATATTTTCCAAAACAAAAACAACATTAAATGATATCATCATTTATAATTTTATAATCTTTAATGATGAACTTTAGAAAATAGCTAGATTCTCATCTGTTTCTGCAGTCCTTTGCCACAGGTTTTGTTTGACGTGTGTAAAGATGACCCAGCTGCTATGTAATTGGAAAAGAAAGAAGTGTTTTCATAACTTTTTCAGGTAGAATTCAACAAGTAGTAGTTAAAAAGTTCATTGCAGAGTGGAATTTGAAACCAGATCAGTGAACTTTTTGTACTCTGTTACACTGGAACTCATTTGGCCTTTCTATTTTCCTTTTGGATATGATTTTATTAATATACATTAATCATTTGCAAAATACTAATTTGCTGAGTCGGGCAGGTTAATATGGACTTTGCAGAGTAATAGGTGTTGAACAGATCCAATATCTGCTCAAATTCTGAATTTTGCATCCACTCAAGATTAGATTATGGTTTTATCTGTTAGGCTCTTGTTGAACATTATGTGACTCTTAAATAAATCCCTATTTGAAAAACTAGCAGAAATGCAGTTTCAGTTATGTAAAAGGTGTTTTACAATTTTAAACTTTCATCCCTTACTCATGAATTTCACATGTCTATTTAGAAATATGTATTAGCTTGCTAGGGCTTCATGACAGAGCACCACAGATAAAACCACATAAATGTATTTGTTCACGATTCTGGAAACTGGAAATGCAGGACCAGGCCGTCGGAGGCTTGGCTTCCTTGCCTTCCCTGTCTCGAACCTGGCCATCTCCTTGCTGTCCTCGCCCCGGTCTTCTCTCTCACCTGTGTTCTGATCTCTCCTATAATATGGCCTCATTTTAGCTTAATTATCCCTTTAAAAACTCTCCACTTAAAGTTACATTGCAAAGTACAGGTACTAGGACCCCAGCATGTAGTTCTGAGGGTGACACAGTTCAGCTAGTAACAGAATGCTTGCTGTCACTAAGTATATTCAGAAACAACAGAACTCCATTCAGGGTGTGATTCCATGATAGACCACTTTCCTGGCAGCGGTAGATGACTTTCCCAGGTTCAAACTCCACCACTGGAAAAAGAAAAATAAAATAAGACTTCATTTAAGACTTAGATCAGTGAAACCTCATTAAGGGATCATTTCTTCTGATGACTGGTCTTACAAAATCATTCTTCTGTGGCATAAAAAGAACACATGAAGTTTATTCTATTTATGCCATTTTAAAAATGGATACTATCTCAGAGGTGCTTTGAGTACACAGATTTATTGTATTTTTTTCTCCAGCTGGTGTGGAACTATAAGCATAATGTTTCATATGGCCCTGGTGAATTATTTCTTACCTGAAATATAAGACTGTGAATGCTTTTGAATTTTAGAATATTAGCATAAACTTCACTGATGATTGTTGATCCAAAAATCTGAAATCCAACATGCTTAAAATACAGAATTTTTTTAGAATCATGTCAGCACTCAAAAGCGTTTCGATTTTGAAAAACAAAACAAAATTTCGATTTTGGAGTATTTCTGATGTCCGCTTTATAAGCTTTCTGAACCCCTTCTGGTGATTGCAGGGGCAAGGTCCCTTCCGCGTCGTGTGGGGAGGTGAGTGTGTGGGGCCTGCTTCCCTGCTGACACTGGCCAGCCCGGAGCGGGGAGCCACCTGCACCTTGCTCCTCCACGGCTGCCCCATGCAGGTGCACAGGGCCCTGGCACTCACCTGCTCTTCAGGAAGTCTGCTGACAGACTGCTTGAG
Organism: Dasyprocta punctata; assembly: GCA_004363535.1. NCBI lineage: Eukaryota > Metazoa > Chordata > Mammalia > Rodentia > Dasyproctidae > Dasyprocta > Dasyprocta punctata. The sequence goes on along the minus strand of RJWM01001051.1, from coordinate 110,501 downwards.
CAGTGACTGTGACGTGTCTGCAGTTAGTCGTCAGGTTGTCCAGACCTCGACACTTTGAAAGTGAGAGCATGCTGTTTCTAAATTACACTGTCGTCACCAGTGACAAAACCGGGGTGCCAGGCAAACGAGAAGGGGTCACACACGTGAAAACACTTGGTCAGGACTTTGTGTCAAAAGGGTGGGTGTAAGCAGTGAGCAGAAGACTCTTGCTTCTAGGAACCTGCTCGATGGAGGGCTGAGAATGTACAGACGCATCTGCAGTGTGTTCTTAACGCAGTAAATCCTGTGGCGATGATTATCAGAGTAAGCTAGATAGTGAATTTATAAAAAGCATAGTTACAGTGTCTAGTGAATGATTTAATATTAATTTAACATTTTGTTATTTTCCAAAGAATAGTACTAAGTTCTTTGTTTTATTTACTCTGACAATTTTGAGAGTAATTATTAATTTCTGATCGATTATATTGTTTGGGTTCCCATCTTTGGAACACACTGTTTCTATTCTCTTCACTTCTGTTTCCTCCCTCCTTAAATCCTTGCCAAGAGAAAGAAGTCTACCTTCTTCTGATTGTTATGCTATGGGATGGCATAAGAAATCTGAAATTATCAAAAATGATGTTTAGTTGGTGCATAATGGAAAAGAACTATTGAATGAAATCTTATTTTTAATGTTTTTTCTTTCTAACTTTTTGTGGGCCAGAATTTGAAATCCTTTGCACAATAGAGAAATGAGAAAACACAAATGATACTTCTGTAAATATAATATGTAAAAATCATGAAATTATAGAAACTACCAATTTAATTATGTATATGAGAGAGTGGGATAGTTACTTTAATGTTTAAAAATGTCTAAATTACATGTTGTGTTCTTTTTTTAATGTTCTAAATTTTTTAAATAGTTGAATTATTGCTTATCTGCTACATGGAGTGAAGCATTTTAGTTCAGGTTGATTTATGACAAGACCTTTGCACACAATAACAGATATATTTGAATTTTTAAAATTCATCTACTTTAAATTCAGTTTACTCTATAATCTGTATTGACTTGAATCAGTGTTTGATAATGCTGTCCCTACCCTTGATTACTTCTAAATGGCATGTATTTGTTTTCACAGATTCTCTTTATACATTATAAGAGTTTCATTAAACATTTAGAGAAAGTTTTAAAAAGCAAAAAAATTAAGTCACCTCACCCATTAACCTTACTCTCCTAGTTTAATTACTAATATTATTTCATTTGTCCTTCTTTGCATACTGCAAAAATAGTTGTATATTCATTTGAATTATAATTTTATCTTCTGCCCTTTCTATTTAACATTTTATAGAATACATTTTATTGTTGTTAGTGTTTATATCCATTATTTTAATGCCTGCATAAAACTCCCCTCAAATGGTTATTTTACACTTAATATTTTTATACACATCAGTATTTCCAGTGAGTTTTCCCTGGTGTGGATCATGCTACTAATGTGTATCTAGCCTTTTTATTTCTAAGAATATTTCCTTAGTACAAATTTTCAGAAGTAAAATTACTATATCAAAGGTCATAAATAATTTAATGACTCCAGAAACCTTTTGACAGATTGCTTTCAAAAAAAGGTGTGCCAGTTTGCACAGCTGTTTGGAGTGTATGACAGCATTTACATTGGATGAGATCACGTTTTTCTTGTTTTTTCCTGCTAGTATTTCTGTTAATGTCCCAATCTTTTATTTTCCCTGCACTGTTAAAGAAAGACAAAGTGTTATTTCTCTGTTGATTCCTGGCCCGGGGTTGAGGTCAGCTTTTCTTTATACTTAGGTAAAATCTAGCCTAAAATATAAAAATATTTTCTGGACGTGAACAGGAACAGATACTGGGGCTTGCCACTTTCTCGGTAGAAGGTTTTGTTTTTACGTATGAGGGTTAATATGTTATTCCCAATTCACTGATAAAGCTTTTGAATGTTCCTACCTTTTAACCTCCGTGGTTGAAAGCCTAACTGAAGGTAGCTTGATCTTGAGTCTGGGTTGGAATCTTTAATCAGGCAAAACTGAGATTTTCGAGACCTGAGGAAAAAAATTACTTAGGAAGTTCCTCAATCCTTGCATATTAATGGAATTAGTAGAGTGCAACTTGAAGTGATTTTTAAGCATTGTTCTCTGTTCTGTGAGAATTTTATTCTATCCCAGTCTTCACGTTTCTTGCTTTTGTGCATTTGCATTTTGTAGTTGCCGGTCTAGGGCTTACCAGCTTCACACACTGCTGGCCTCACAGCTTTTCACAGCTCATCATTTAGTTTTGGACTTTCAAATCGGGACGCATTTTCCAAATTGCAGTTGATTTGCTTACAGATCAGTTAGCGGCATTTTGTATAGTATAGACTCACCAGAACAACATAGTAAGACACTTTTGTTTATAACCACAGCTTTCAGTTTGAATGTTGTAATGTGGTATTTTGAAGTCCCCAGGAAGAGCATCTAGTCCAATCAACCTTTTTATTCTTCTAGAATTTTTAAGAGCTTCTTAAAAAGAATCTAAACAGAAATGTTAATAACTATTTGATGAGTTTATATAGTTGATTTTTAAATGTATAAGTTACATCAATAAACAGCAGATCCAGTGCTTATTGGCACCTTATCTATGGGATTTTATTATTTTTAAATTATTCAACCAGGCACCTGGACCTTTTGCTAAAGTTACTAGATAGAAATTCACTGTTCTTTTGCCCAGTGCTGCGTAGTATTTTTTCTATTTCCTCGTGAAGAAAAGAAAGAGCATATCATCCAAGAAGTTCCGAGTGAAGGCAGTGAGTGGGGATACCAGACAGCGCGTTTTAACAGCAGCATATGCTGGTGTAGGTTGCTGCTGATGTTAAGAGTGATTGCTTATCTTCACAGAGTTTGTTCATGACCTTCTTCAGCTTTTGACTACAGCTTTACCTTTACATTTTAGGAAAAAACCAATACTGGCATTACAATTTTCATAGTATAAACTATATAATTTAATCTTATTAATAATATTTTATTATACAATGATACTTCCTGTGAAATATCACTGTTACATAAGCAATGTGTTTATGTGTTATCAAGTATTTATTGAGCAGTTGTGTGTTTGTGACAGGATTTTTATACGCTGTATATGACGTTGGTATATACTGTTTTTTAATGGTCCATAAAATTAGAGCATTAGAACCATGCACCGTAGAGCGTGTGATACTTGGGTGGTTGAAGTGAAACTCTGCTGGATGTTGGCGTCCTGTCCACTGAGCGGGCCAGACCCAGGGAATATGTAAAAGCAAGTTGCATTTAAGTATTTAACATTTCCTTTCCCACTTGCCACTTTGAGATAATCCTTCAACGTGTGGTTGCATGTCAGTTACTGCTACCTTTGCCAAGGCATGGATTTGGCTTGCAAGCCCTGGGAAGCCCCTTAGTGGGTGCTCAGGTCTGGGCAACCATCCGCAAAGGTACGTGTGTGATGACTCATCCCCAGGACGGTGCTCTTGGGAGGCGGTGGGCCGCTGAGGAGGCGTGGACAGGCGCGACTTCCTGGACCCACTGGAGCATGCCCTCAGAGCGCCCGGACCCCGGTCCTCCTCTTGCTCCCTGCCTCCTGCCGAGGTGAGCTGTTTGCTCTGTCCGACGTGTCCACCGTGAGTTGCTCTCCTCGTCTTTGGGATTGGGACCCTGTTGTGCTGTTTTTCCTTCTTCTCCCTTTTATTATATTTTAGGCTTCTTCTGACATTTTGTGTGTTGTTTTACTTCCAGGTAGCTCTTTATTATTGTTTATTCTGGACATTAGTGATCTTTAAGAAATGAAGGAAATGTCTACTTTGACTAGAGGTAATGGCCAGCTAAAATTCTGTGGTTCTTAGAGCATCACTTAGAATGATAGGAATAACTATCCCTGCATTCATTTCTTGCTGCACTAATGTGGAGAGTTATTCATCTAAATTATAAACAGTAGAATGTAAGATTTCCTACTTACCATAGGAGCATGCCTTTTCTAGTAATTGATCTGAGAGTAACAAGAATCCTGAGTGAAAAAGGTAGATTAATATAATGTATCACTTTTTCTGCTTATACTGATAGACATCTTTTAAGCTGTATTAAAAACTTTGCTATCTTAGACTACTAAATGTTGCTATTAGAGTGCTAGTGATTATTTCCATGAAGGGAGAACTTCAGTTTTGTGACCTGCAGGCCTGGAGATTGAACCCAGGGCCTCCTGCGTGCCAAGCAAGAGTTCTACTACTGCGGTATGTGCCCAACCCTCTGGGTTTTTTAAAAGAATGAAGTTCAGAGTAATTCTTAGAAGCTCCTACACATGTGTGATCTCTGACCCTTCTGACCCTGTCCACCCTCAGGGTGGTGACTGGTGACATTTCTGTTATGACAGAGTTCAGCTAAGGTACCACATGGAATCTAGATGACAGAGGGTCAGGTAATCACGACACTGGGTATGGGCAGCAAGGCCAGTCACGTTGGAAGAGGAGGACTTTCAAAGTGAAGCCGTTTCTTCCTAGCCACAGGCTGACAGAGCGCTGCTCTAGCACTTTTAACTTCCTCCATTGGACAGATCTCAGCATTTGGTTGGTCACCAGCCCTGTGCTCTTAGTGTTCCATAGATTATGTGTCAGCATGCTTGCTTCCTAAACTCTGTCCCACAGTAACGTCCTTGAGAATGGTATCATTTTTTGTTACTCACTGTTTTCCCTTTTTCTAGCTATTCCTTTTTAAAAACTATCTTCTTCAGCCTCCACTTAATCCCCACTTTCTAATATTCTATTCAGTGCCCTAAGCACCTTACCCATGTTACTATCCGTAAAGGTAGTTTTAGGATGCTGTGTTGTTAGCTTTCCATTGCTGTGACAAAATACATGAGGTCCTCAGTTTATAAAGAGGAAAGATTGATTTGGGCTGTGGTGTCAGAGCTTTCCACTCCTAGCCACTGGACTCTGTGGCTTTGGGCCTGTGGCAAGGCAGTGTATCGGAGCAGAGGAAATAGCTCGCCTCATGGTGAACAAGAAGCAGACAGGGACTGGGCCACAGCCCCAGTGTCCCACAGCCAAACCGCGCCTCCGAAGGTCCCCACCCCCAGGAGTGCCCTGCGCTGGTGGCCCCAGAGCCTTGCACCTGCGCCTCTGGGCGGGTTTTGGATCCCAGCCCCAGCAGGTGCTGTTTAGGAACTGTTAGTTTGAGAAGCTAAACAGGGCTTTAATTCTGCCTGCTGCCCTACATAGGGTTCTGGCAAATCGGAGGCAGTCTTCAGAAGCATTAAAACCAAGTGTCCCCCTTTTTCTGTTACTTCTCACAGATTTCACATTCCTTCTCTTGATGTCTTATTCGGAATAGATGGCTTTGGTCACTGTTGGAATTCTGCAGAAGCAAATCCTCCCACCCCTTGAACATCACTCCACACACCTTGGCGTCCCTGTGGTGGGGAGGAAGTCACAGTTTCCGGAGGCTGAGGCCGCGTGTTTTCTCAGCTGTGACGTTTGCTAGTGTTTCTGTGATCTTAGGAAAATTACTCTGTTGCTCAGTGCTTTTGTTTTTCCCACCTGTTAAGTGGGGATGATGCTGGTAAGAGTTAAAGGAGAGATGTGAGAGGAGAGGAGGGCCTGATAGGTAAGAAGGGCTCAGGAGGTGCTCCTTACTGGTCTGCCGGCCCCGTGTGTCTCACGCGGCTGGTACTCACAGGTCTCAAGTTCACGCACTGTAGACTTCCAGCACGCTCGGAATCTCATCCTCAGCCCTGGGCGCCAGGCCTTTTAGCTTTTTCTGCTGCTGCCCCGCTACATTACCGGTGGGTGCGCAGGTCAAGGATCCTGGCTGATCACTTAACCAGACCCTCCCTCCCCCACATCTTGCCCCCTCTTACTGTTCGCATGGAGCCCGTGGCACTCCCATGGATTGCAGGGCGGCTGACTGCACACTCGTTCTTGCTTTCATCCCATGTGGCCGTTTGACAGGCATTGTTTGTGTACTGATTTTTTTCGGAGATGCTATTTTTAAAAGTATATTTCTTGCCGGGCGTGGTGGTGCACGCCTATAATCCCAGCACTCAGGAGGTTTAAGCAGGTGGATTGTTGCAAGTTCAAGACCAGCCTGGGCTACAAAATGAACTTAAGTCCAGCCTGAACTGCATAGTGAGACCCTGTCTCAAAAAACCAATAAATAAATGAATAAATATATAAATAAATTAATTAAGTGCATTTCTTTCCATTGGACGCAAAGCCTTCTCACTAGTATTTTAAACACTTGATTTCCTCCATTTGCCAGTTACACAGAAACTAGTTTTTGCTGGAAAATTAACTAGACCACAGCTAAAATAATTATGTATGAACAATAGACAAGGCATGGCTAGAATGACTGTGAATGGAAGAGGGTCAGGTTTGATGTGGCATACAGTGGGAGTATTGTCGAAGTCTTAAGAAGGCAGGGTTCCGACCCCCAAGATGACATAAACATGCTGTGTTAAAACAGATGATTTCCTCCATTTTTCGGAGTGTGCATCCCAATCCCACCCTGACCCCGGCTTCCATCCTTGTCAGATAATGGACCACTCGTAGCAGTGTCCCCTCCCCCGGGCTCCTGGTGCCCAGCGAGGGTTACACAGTCACCACCCTCGCTCCCCCGAGCCCAGCCTCAGCCCGGGTGACCAGCTCAGCTCAGCCTCTGGGCTCCGCTGTCCACCAGACTGAGGCGTATCGTGTGGTGTCATTTGTTGACCTCTGACAAATCCTAGCAGTGTGGTAAGTCCTTACTAATTCAGCCCTTACAGACCCTCTAGGTAGCATTTTAATCCTCATATTATTCTCAGCTTCTATGGAATCGATCACAGTAAACCATTTCAGATTTTTTAAAAGATATAAAATAACAGTACAAATATAATAAACAGACAAAATGAAAATACAGTTTGAGTTAGGTACTGAAGCTAAAGTGTTAAAAGTTGAGATGAGTAAGTCACTTGTAAGCAAGGACTGTACTAATGAAAAAAGTAGACTCAGAAATACCAGGTGGAAGAGCGACACAGCAGGCGGTGGGACAGACCTCGATTGTCTGGGGGGTGATGAGTGCGTTTCTGGCCTGGGGGTTACTACTTTTGTCACTATGAGGTCTTGCTTCACTTCCTTCCCTGTTCTTGAAGAGTTTTGAGGTTACCTGTGGGATTCTCCCAGTAGGTTCCCTTTTTATTTAAAACTGCCTTTTCCCTCAGCCAAATGATGCTTAAGCCATTAAAGACTGAGAACAGAATAAAGAGAAGGATTTGGGAAATATCCTGTTCTGATCATACTAAATTTCAGGTTGGCATATCTGCTGTGCGTTTGGCTACGCCGAGGCTTTGAGTTAGAGATTCGTTAGCCTTTGACTAGATCATAGTTGAAATTACGGGAGTGGATGAGATCTTGCATCTCCCATGAAGCAAGGGCTGGCTAAGCAAGGGAATGTAGTGTTGGAAAACAACGTGGGCTGTTAGGAAGAGGGCAGGGAGGTGTCAGCAAAGCCAGGATAGTAAACAGTGTCACGGAGGACAGACTTATCACTGTCACATGCTCCGGAAAGGTCAGGTACCTTGGAGACCAAAGTCCACTGGACTTGGCTGTGAGGTCTGTGGTGCCTTCACCTGCTGGCGTGGTTTCTGTGGAGATAAGGGAAGAAGTCTGGCTTCAGTAGGTCAAGGAGAAATTACAAAACAAGGTAATGAAAACACATTGATGCATCCTGATGAATTCTTTGGAAGCAGGGCAGAAAGCCATCACGATGATAGGGGAAGAGGCACATGACTGGGGGCTGAAATAGACCTGGGGGGTGGTCAGATAACAAGTCCTTATCTTAGCATGTGAAGAAACTAGGACCCAGCAAGTCTGAGTGGTTTGCAGCGCGGCACAACCCGTCAGTGGCAAGTGCAGCCGACGGCGTCCAGGACTCCGATGCCGCGTCTCGCCGCACGTGGGGGTGAGCTCTCACCCAAACCGGGTGGGAAATGGCAGCTGAATTCATTCTTTCTTATAGAGGAGAATATGTCTGTGGTGGAATATATTTACCTACATAGCCAGTGTACTGCACTTGCAAAAATGTGCTATTTAAAAAGCCACTGGATCACCAAGTATGATGGTATACTCCCATCACCGTAGCTACGCTAGAAGCTGAGGCAGGAGGCTCATAAGACTAAGCATCTTGGTGAGACCTAATCTCAAAAAGGGGTGGAGATTTAGCTCAGGGCTCTGAGTTCACCCTCTAGTAATATCAAAAGGAAAAAGAAAGAAAAAACTACTGGATTACAATAAAGAGTGATAAATGCAGTAGGTCTATATTCTTAACCTGATTTAAATATTACATACTGTGTACATGTATCAAAGCAATACATGTATGTAATTTATATATATATTTTGTTTTACGTATCAAAGAAAGAAATTTAAAAAAACAGCGGAGCCGGGCATGGTGGCGCACACCTTTAATCCCAGCACTCGGGAGGCTGAGGTAGGAGGAGCGTTGTGAGTTTGAGGCCAGCCTGAGCTACACAGTGCGACCCTGCCTCAAAAAACCAGGGCCGGGAGTTTGGCTCAGCGGCTTACGCGCCTGTCAGGCAGGTGGGAGGTTGTGAGTTCAATCCCCAGTGCCACCAAAAAAAAAAAAAAAAAAACAGCAGAATGCTGAATTTAGCTATGTTACAAATGTGGAAAAGCAAATCAGTATATGTATTCATAAGAAACTCAGTGAGAAATTGTGATACTATAGTTTTATTTTTCATTAGCAGGCATCATTAATATTTTAAAATACTGTTGACAAAATACATATGGTATTAGAAGTATAAAGCAGTGAACCTTAAAATAATCATCCTGACTTACCGTGGTGTGTCTCTTCCTTGGGCAGCTGCATGGGAATAAAATATTTGCATCCATTTTTTAGTATCAAACCAGAATTTAACTTCAGTTTTTGGTGTAATAGCACCACCTATGGGTTTCTTATATAGTATTTAAGAAATTTTTCTTAAAAAGAAAACTAATAAAACAACCTAGTACAGTTCTTTTATTGTTTTCCTTGCAGCTGATCTATCATTTATGTAAAAGTTAGTAATTTTCTGTTTTGTCACAGAATACTCTCACCTAGTTTTTGGCAGTATTTCATAGCTGTTAAGTCAGCTTATATGTATTTGAGTACTTACATGCCAGCGTAGTATTTTAATTCTAAGTTATACAGTGTTTCTTGAAGTCGTATTCTCTTTTATACAGATGAATTTTTAAAGAAAATGAACACTTGTCCATGTTAGGGGCAATAATTCCCCACACTGTAAATATTTTTACATGTTTATTTATAGCTTAAGGAATACTCTGGTAAAGCGATAACAAAAAAGAAGATCTTACAAATGACTTAGGGTATCTTATTAAATTTATTGTGATGATAACTCAGAGCAAGCTGGAAACAAAACTGGCAAATTATTAGCTCTGAAAATTATATTAGAAAAATTTAGTTTTTTTCTAAAACATTCATTAAAGTTTACATTTTTCTTGCAAGGGAAATTTAATGAAACAACAACCGAAACAATGGGCAGTGGGCAGTGAGATGCACTTGGAGCCCTGGGCGCTGAGTGTGCGCTCCTGCCGGGGTCTGTTCCGAGAGCCCCAGCGGAGGGCCCTGCACCAGGCGGGGCGGCGCTGCTGGGCGCCAGCGGCTGTCCGGCCCGAGGCTCGCCCTGGAGGGTGAGATGGCGTCTGTAGAAGTAGGGACCGACTTTTAACAGTGCAGCTTCCTTTATTCTGGTCATTCTGGATAAAGTTTTTTAAAGTACATAGTATATTTTCTAATGTAATTAAATTGAACAGACTATATAAATCTGTTACCAAGAAAAAACATTTTTCCAAATTACGATTACAGTAAGTATATTTAACTACCTTGGGCTACTTGACTTCTGAGCTAATAGCAGGACTCGGAAAGCGCGCGCCTTCGGGCCGCGTGTCCTGCGAGCTCCGCTGCCCCTGATGCTTTGGTTAACAGCGCTTGGCAGGCTGTGTGCGGGGGCGCCACCGGCTCGCACGCTGCGGGAGCGGGCGGGGAGGTGCACGTGCCGAGCATTCGGCGGGTTTTCGTTCAGTACGTAGTTTTTAGTCTAACAAGCACCTCAGCTCCTCTCGTAACTGTTCACCTCTGGGTACACCTATGTCGGAACTGTCTGCCTCTCCCCATTTCTAATCTGTTGATTCTAATCTGCTGTTATATTAAAAATCAGGTATTTAATTTGTTGAAATTGCATTAAAAAAGAGGTTCTATGATTTTAAGTTTTAGTCAAAGTCTTAGACATCTATCATGTTGTTTGTGGGCAGTGACTTTATTTTTAATTGAGGAAGAGTAAATTGAAAAAACTATCAGCTAGATTCTCCACAGATAAAATATTAACTATATTGCAGTGAGATTCAAGATAATGTAAGGAGAATGATCCGGGAAAGTATTGGTATTAGTGTCAGTTTATTCTCTATGCATGAAAATGGTCTTCCATGATAATCAGATGTCTAATCACATAGTGATATTTTTGAGCACTACTATATTTCAAGAGTTTACTTTTCAATAATTTAGGAAACATTCGTGACCCTGTGTTAAAGTTTGGATGTATTAATGGAATGAATGGAAGAGCTACTGCACTTTGCAGTAATTTTATGTTTTGCTGTTTTTATCCAATCATCTAACTTCCTAGTAAAAATTACAATTATGTTTATATAAAGTGCTCTGAAAGCTAGATGACAGTCACAAGGCTGTAGACACAGCAATTCAGTAAATACTGAACTTTAGGTAATTTATAATGAAGAAATACAAATTTGAAAGGTGCGCTTGAGAAAAAATAGCTGGATCCATCAGTTTTCCTTGCTAAATCTATCAACTCTGACTTTTTTTTTCTTTTTTTATTTAAGCAGAAAAAAAAAGACATACATAACAAAGACAAAAAACAAAACAGACAAACAAGTGACTAGAGTAAATGCACAACAGTAATATTACAGGTTTACAAAATAGGATGATAGAAACTTGACAATGGTTGCAATATTGCATATCATTATCTTTAAAATGGTTGTTTACGTTAACAGATATAGACATGTAAAATTGATCTAATCATATCAGTATTAATTCTTTTTTCTCAATAATGAATACATTTAGCAGTATGTTCGTTTTAGTTATCTTACATATACATATATACAGATTTATATCTTTTCCTTTTCCCTTCCCTCTTTCCCCCTTTTCCCTTCCCAGTTACTTTTGCTCTTCGAGTTGTTTTTTACCCTTGCAACTCTGACTCTTGAATAATACAATTTGAAAACTTCCTTGCCTGCCCAAGACATGTACTTAGTTAGGATAAGGCTCTTTGTCTAAAAGGGAAGAAATTAAAAAATCACACTGAACTAATAGAAGCTTTCCAAGGTTGTTAATACCACATATTACTACGTATGATTTTATGTCTTAAGGTTTTTTGAAAATAAATACTGGTTTACTTAATGCTGTGTTTTAAAGCCTAATAATTACCTAGGATTGCTCTGGCTGTCTTCCAGCTTGTGGAGAGACTCCAGAACAAATCCGAGCTCCAAGTGGTATAATCACAAGTCCGGGCTGGCCGTCGGAATATCCTGCAAAACTCAACTGCAGCTGGCTCATAAAGGCAAACCCAGGGGAGATCATTACTATAAGGTAATTCTGATGCCTTTGTGGTATTATAATATTTATTACAAAATGTAAAGTAGATTAAGTTTCCAAATATCATTACCTAACACACAGTAATATAAAAAGATTTTTGAGAAGATAAAAGTTATATTTATCAGTATCATCATAAGAGTAACAAGTGTTTTGAATACTTTCTAATGGTGGTAATATATTTACAGTGAGTCATCTGAGTTATCTGTATTCGTTTAAGCTACTGTGTAACAAAAAATCCACATTTGCTTCATAACTCATTAGGATCAAAAGTAAACTTAGGCAGTGGAACAAAATTCACTAATCCACTTGGAGATGTAGCCCCTAACCATGAGTTGAGTCCTTTATCTGCAGGTATTAAAACATAATCATAGATACATGTCTGCAAAATAACTGTATGTTAAGATTAGAAGTATACATATGATATAAATACAAAAGGTTAGTTATTAATTCTTTTAAAAAAATTACTACAGAGAAAAACTAGGAATAAGATATTGTGGAGAGACCATGTAGTAGGCTAGATGTTGCTTTTTTTTTTTTTTCCTGTGGCACCAGGGATCAAACTCAACCTCACGCCTGTCAGGGAGGCACGTAAGCTGCTGAGCCAAACTCCTGGCCAGCTAGATGTTGCTTAAGGAAATGTTATCAAAAGTTTTAGAAGAAACTACTTAAGATGGGAGAGAAAGTGTGTCTGAACAAAAGAACTGGATTTGTAGCTGAAACACAAATAAGGCTGTGTCGCCATCACAGAGACCGCACTGTGCGGCAGCACGGATGCACGGCTGACATCCTCTCGGGTGTTACATCTTCGTGGGTGGGGAGCGTGCAGTTGTAGATTAGAGGACACTTCGCAGATCACAGCCTCAAACCCTTTGTTTCACATTTTTTTAAATATTGTAAACATGGCCTTCTCTTCTAGCTTCCCTTTTATATTCTTTAAGTGATAAGTGAAGCTGTCTCTCTTACAAACCGCCTTCTCTCCCCTTTTTTCATGGCAGCTAGCAGCAGGGCCACACAGTCTGTTTTCCTTTGAAGCTCCTCTGTCCCAGGTGACTCCCTCTGGAATGCTGGAGAGTCTTCTGTGGGTACAAAGTAACATTTTACCAAATACATAAAACTAGAATTTATAGAGATGTTTATCTTTTAACCTACAAGTTAAACTTGTAGCTCACCAGCTCAGTTATATGAAGCACAGAAGTTCTTGTTCTTGTGTGCCCAGAAGAATTACAAGATTACTGTCCTCTTGTTTTGATCATGTGTTGGATTTCAGAAGTAAGATACACTAAAAATACTGAATAATACTGAAATGTGGAGCAAAATTAGAGGTGAAACCCACATGTAAAAGGAAATTTCCTAAATTCTTAAAAAATTTGAGGAAGTGATTTTAATAATAAAGTCATTATAACAGCAGTACCAAAATTGTTAAAAATGAATATACATAAAGAAGGGGGTTTTGCTTGTGACTGTTCTTGTAAAGTTTTAAATAAATGATTCAAAAGAATCTTATACCATAATCAAGTGCAGTTCATTTAAACATGCAAATAAGTTAGTGTTGGGAGTTTTAAATTAATTTACCTTCTTAACAAATCAAAAATATTTGATTACGTAGGATAGATGGATGCTTTAAAGCATATCGATTAAAAAGAAAGTCAGCACTTATTCCTAACTGTAAAAAAAAATTAAAATCTCTTGTAAAATGAAATTGAAACGGGGTTTAAAAAAATCTAGATGAAGAAAACAATTACTAGAATATAAACAAACAGTACTGTGAGCTTTCTGTATAAAAAGACTGAAATCATGATATAAACACATTTTACTTTGTCTCCCTTGCAATGTGTCCACATCAGCAAAAGCAGCTTATCCACTGAGACTTGAGTCCTCTCATGCTCCTGCGGGCAGGGCTGGGGCGGGGCTGTTGGACTGAGGAACGTAGCCCAAACGCAGCTTCCAGCACCACGGCCTGGACTGCGTGGGGCGGAGGGCTGTGAGGGGAGAGGACAGCTCCTAGCCAGTGCAAGAGGCTCTGCCACCTGCCGCCTCCATGCCAGGGTCGTTAATACTCTGAGCCAGCGTTTACGGCTCGTTCTGGAATGGACACCCAGGCGGGGGACATGGAGCAAAAAAGAGAACTAAAAACTTTCTCAGAATAAAGCTACCCCCAGAATCCTAGAATGTGTGAGAAAATTTAGTGCTAAGCAAGTCATCCAGCAAAATCAGACTGGAGTACAAATTTACTGGAAACAGTGTAAAATTTATGTTGTCAACAAGTTCTTCTTAATCTTTTTTGTACCTGTTATAGGCATTTGATAGTCTAGTGAATCTGTGGGTCTTTTCCACGATATAGGTTTTTAAATTCATAAAACACAGAATTACAAAGTATAATTATATTAAAGTTCAGCTATCTGATCTTAAAATATGTTAGTATATGCTTATTAATGCTGATAAGAACTAGTGACTGTTCTAATAACTACTGTAGTTCCTAACTGCTGTAGTTTCAGAGTAATTGAGTTTAAGTATTTATAGGTATCTATGAAAACTGAAATGTAATATGAAAGTATGTTTTCTACTAGTGACAGAATGGCAGGTACTGTAAATAATGTCATGGTTTATTGTTTATGCATAAAGAAAATGCTAATAATTTCAGTTAGATGTTAATAAAAATAAAATTACAAACTATTTCCACCCATTTTGAGAATTTGGAAGAATAGAAACACTAAATACTCTTCACCTTGGTTAGGGAAAAAATGTTTCTATTAGTATTTGAATTAAAACATCTGAAGATAATTGATTTTTAAAAAGGAATAACATTCTAAAGTATCGAGCAGAAGAAAGGGAACTTTTTAAAAATTGTAGTAATGCAAAAAAAAAAAAAAAAAGGAAAATGAAAACCCAGAAAGGCTATTAATAAACACAAATGTATTAACTCAGACCTTCCAAAGACAGATGATTTAATCAGATTTATTGGTTGGTTGATTTATATAATCTCACTGTATAGAAGGCTTATAGGAAATGAAGCTAATATAGGAAATCTAAAAAGGGGCAGAGAAAAGATTGACTATGGAGCTCCTGACCAAGGACAAGCTGGTACAGGGAGAGCAGGCTCAGCTACACTGGAGTGTAAGGTCCAAGTGTTAGTAACGCATGGGAAACTCTGCCAGGAAGAGACTTGAGTACTACATTGTGAGTCCCTAAAGACATAGCCTAAAGTATATACGAAGCAAAGTATGGAGAATTATCTACCAGGTTTGACTAATCCACAGTGATGGTTTTAAACATACCTTTAATGCTTGTATCTATTTCAACAGGTAGATAAAAGCTTCCACGGATATGTGAAACATTTATTTTTTAAAATGATTTTGTTAAATCATGAAGAAACACCTAGTACATTTTAAAGATGTTTCAACATTCAAGTTTTGTTTTCATGTACAACTTTCAGATTTTGTTTTCTTGCCACAATGAAATTAAAAGGAAAAAATACCAAACCTGTAATGTTTGGAGATATATTCCTAAATAACTCCTGCGTTAAATAGGAAATCACAATAGGACTAAATATTTTTTAAGTAATTATAGTTGATAGTGTTACATATCACAACTGTTGGAAAACATTAGAAGTACAGAAGAGTACTTAGAGAAAAGTTTATAGGTTTAATGTGTAGATTTAAATATTAGTAAGATGGAAAATAAACTCAGCTTGTAACCTTAATGGTTTAGAAAAAGAATTGTAAACTAAATTTTAAGGTAGAAAAGGAAGATAAGATCAGAAAAACAGTAAGATTCAGCAAAATCAAAGCAGACTTTCTAAAAAACCAAAAAAAGAAAAAAACTTAAGGCAAAAATGAAACAAAGATACAAATGAAAGCAACAAATGTCTGTAATAATAAATGTACTAGAAATTTTAGGTCATGAAAGACTGTTACAAGTAGGTTTATGTTAACAGTCAGATGAAACGAGTCATTTTCTAGGAAATGTATGTATATTACCAAATTTACTTCAAGAATTTTTAAATTGATCACATAATAGCCGTTAGAGAAACTGAGAAACATAAAACAATTATCAGACTTCAGTATTTTTAAGGCACTTTTGACCCACTAAATAGGCAAGAAATTTCTTAATAAAGCTTGTCTGTTAAAAAACTGTAGGAAACAAACTATCTGCTGTAGCGCCTAGGACAGGGACAGGTGCCTTCCCTGTATATGCTAGAAGCCCTGTCACAGCACAGTACATAGACATCAGTGGAAGGGAAACATGAGATGGAGAACACAGGATTCTCCTGTTTGTCAGTAATAAGTTTGTTTCCATAGAAAACCTGAGCAAATTTAAAGACTACAGACATGAAAAGTCTTTGAATCTATGAAAGTACTGTGTACAGTTTTGTAGTAATGGATTTTACTCTCAAGATAGAATGAATGACTTGTGAGAAAATTTAAATGGTCAAAACTTACAAAAGTTTAGGAAAAGCCAAGAGACTGAAAATCTCAACCCTGGATCTGTATTCCACAGACTTACAGGGAAAGGTATGTCCTCAGGGTTTTATTCTGTAAGCTGTTATAAAGCATTTTTTTTAACCTGAAAACTAATTCCACTTATAAATATGTGAAAAAATTCTAAATGAAATATTAGCAAACCAGATCCAGTCAAGTATACATGAATAAATGGTTTTAATTATTTCTTGTTCTGGACAATGTTCCTGCCTTTATGATCTCAGTTGGACATTTTAGTGAATTAAAATTATTTTAAGGCAATTCCTGGATTGAATTGAACTAGGCCTCCCCTAAACAACAGTTTTACCAGTTCTTGATAAAACACATGAAAACAACTGTGGAAAGGCACTTCGTAGAGTACTTAAATGCTGGCAGAAACAAGAGGATTTCATACTTGAAAGAAGAAGCCACACTGAATAAAACGGTTTTATTTTCTACCAACTCCCTGAAGATTCTCATCAGTCTGAAAAAAATGACATGATCAGAACTCAGGGCATCATCCCAGTGTAAAGTACTTGGCTTCTTTTTAATACTAATCTTTTCAGCAACTGAGATCTCCTCTATTCCAACTTTTTGGTTGCTTTCTTTCTAGCCAATCTGAAAACTTTTAAAATGGGCTTTTTGCTTCTGTTTCTCACAGTCCATCTGGCTTAAGACACATGCAGTAACCAGGCCACAGTCTAAATGTTGGACTGCTTTGAAATTTCCTCCCAGATCAACCATCACTGCCCTTAGTCTCAGTCTCCCACAGAGTCTCAGGACATGAGCAAAATGTGGACACATTTTCTGCCAGAGCATAACATGGCCTGTAGTCTCACTGCCAATGGAGTCCTTATTCTCAGCTGAAACCTGAGTCTGGTGTTTACCCAGCTGCACTTTGTCAGCTTTCTGGCCTTCTGAGTGCTGACCAGAATCTCCCACCAAGTTCAGTTTATGGCATCCTGTGCCTGCTTCTCCAGCTGGTATCTTCAGACCTTTACAAACTCCTGCCTCAAGTCAGTACCAAAGGCTTCTGAACCACATGGTCATGTGGTGTCATAGCAGTGACCCCACTCCTGGTACCAAAGTCTGTCTTAGACACTCTTCTCATTGCTGGGACAAAATATCGCACACCCAAAACTTAAAGGAGAAAGGATTTACATATTCTGTCTCACGGTTGATAGACGTTTCTGTCTATAGTTGGCTCGCTCCAAGGCAGGACGGCCTGGAAGAGTAGAAGGCCAGTGGAGAGCTGCTCATGGCACGGAGGAAAGGTAGCAGAGAGAGGGGGAAGGCTGGAGGGAGATGGCCTCTTCCAGGCCTTGCCCACGTGGCCACCTCCTCCATCCAGGCTGCCCCTCCCAGTGTCACAGTCGGCTGTGACTCATCAGTGGACAAATTACTGAACCACAGCAGGGGTGATTTGGGGTTTGAATCCTGCTAGTGCATCCTAAGTGAGACCGCTTGGAGTTTGAAACTTGCTGACTTAGAGGGCCTTCATGAATACCTTGAGGTTTTTATTGAAGCCCTACAAGTGTCCTATTTTTCACGGAAATGCAATGTTCTAAAACTAAAAATTTACCCAAGACTTCAGAGCAAAGCAGGAACTAACCTATTCCAACAAAACTTTAGATTTAGGTGATCAGACAGTGATATTGTGTGATAGAACAAAAATGAGTACAGTATCATTCTAAATAAATGAAGGAGAAAAAAAAAAAAAACAGGAGTCTTGGGCCCTACTTGAGAACACACAAAAATCAATTCAAAATAAATCCTAGGTTTAATGCAAAAACCAAAAATAAGAAAAAAATGAATATTTTTGGGATTTTAAGACTCTAAAAAGGCTAAACATAAAGGGAGAGATAATAAATTAGATTTTACCAAAACCAAAACTTAAAACCTTTTCTTAGAAAAAGATTCCTTTGAGAAAATGACAAAAACCACAGACTAGAAAAATCTGTTAGCAATATATATGTCTAACAAAAATGTTTGAGTTCAGATTATAAGAATAACCTTTATACCTCAAGAAACACACTAGTTTCTTTAATGGGCAAAAGATGTAGATGCTTTTAGAAGGTGGAATGGCCACTAAAACCAGGGAGAGCTCTTCCCTGTAAGTTGTCTTCAGGGGAGTGCATGCAGAGCCTCCCTGAGCGATGTCACTGCGCACCCACTGGTCACCAGGCGGAGAAGCACTGAATGCACCAGCTGCCGGGGGAATGAGAGGCGGGGGGACACGTGCCTTAACGACAGCCAAGCTTGGGTTACCTGTTAATATATAAAGAGGCCTTAAAGGAGGGAGAAACCTCATGGATGAAGGGATGTAACAAAGCAGTTCACGGGAAGAGAATGGAAATAGCCAGTAAACGTAGGGGAAAGTATTTCAATGTTAGTAAGCTAGGAAATGCAAAATAGAGTGATAATCTATTTTGGTCACATAATTGACAATGTAATTTTTAAAAATAAAAGTTTGATTTTGCCAGAGGTGTGGAGTATGTGGTAATCTGATACACCCTTGGTGGAACTGTGATTTAGTGTAAACATTTTCTCTCAGTGTCTATCAAATTTAAAGAGGAATCATACTTATGATCTAGGACTACTACTACTAGGAAACTATCCTAGAAAAATACTTGCTCATGTGTATAAGAGATGCATAGACATATATGGATTCTTACAAGTGTTCATAATAGTGAAAAACTAAGAATAAATTGTCAGCCTTCATTAAAGTTATTCAGGATATTTAAAAAGCAAATATCCTGATAGAATCCTTGGATAATTAACTCATTGTCACTTATTTGAAGGTGAAGGCAGGAAGATATAGTCAGATCTTCACTTGTTAGACACATTCAGATGATACAGAAAGATATTTTGGCTTCTCTGTATTTTCATAAGCAATAACTGATTTTGTATGTGTTCTAATGTTTGGGTTTTTTTGCCCGTTAATTATGATCATATTTTGTGAACTACAAAATCACGTTTGATTATAAAATGTTCTATGTAAAAAAGTTTTCCCAAATGGGAATTTTACATCAAAAAATGTTTTTATTTGCTTGTTTTAATTTTTTTTACTTTGTTTAGAAGTTATACTATTTGCTCTCCAGAAAATATAATTGATACATATGTGTTCCATTAAGCAAGCAGATGAACCAGCTTAACCTTGAGCGAACACTGGCTTTCTCTGTGTATACTTGCATTCATCATGTTGCAGAATGGCCTTTCTGTTTCAAACACAGAATAATTCAGGGTGTTCTGAATTAGAAGTGGGTTTTTCTAAGGAAAAAGAAAAAGGTGCCAACCATCACCTGTTTTTTAGCACCTTTGGAGTCTGGTATTCCAGAACTACTCTGGAATCTGGGCAGAAGATACAGATATTAGGGATACAGACATCACAATACTACTTGCTGATGGTGGGGTCATATAACTAGGAAACCCAGAAGAGTATAGAGATTTATAATAATGTCCTTAGACCCAGGATACTATTAAGAAACTTCCTTGACTTTTCTTCTTTTAGTTTTCAGGATTTTGATATTCAGGGTTCCAGAAGATGCAGTTTGGACTGGCTGACAATAGAAACATACAAGAACGTGGAGAGTTACAGGGCCTGCGGCTCCACCCTCCCACCCCCCTACATCTCCTCGCAGGACCACGTGTGGGTCAGGTTCCACTCCGACGACAGCGTCTCCCGGAAGGGCTTCAGACTGGCCTACTTTG
Organism: Dasyprocta punctata; assembly: GCA_004363535.1. Lineage (NCBI taxonomy): Eukaryota > Metazoa > Chordata > Mammalia > Rodentia > Dasyproctidae > Dasyprocta > Dasyprocta punctata. Next base: position 90,675 of record RJWM01001051.1, on the reverse strand, counting down.
CAGGTGTGTCTTTCAAAAGGAGAAAGCTTTGGAAGCAAACCCGGTCACTTCAGGGCTGGACATCTGAACGGTGTCCACGCTGGGGAGGAGGCCCTGCCACAGCGGGCTGAAGATGGAAAGCTTGAGGCAGGCACCACGGAGGGGATCCTAGGCTGCCCTGCGGAGCCCCGCAGAACGACTGGGGCTGCAGAGGAGCTCGGGTTTCTTGTGAAAAATCGCTCCTTCTTCCTCAAGTGCTTATCCACGCATGGGAGTTACCCGAATGTATGTTTTGGTGTAAATTGTCATTGTTTTAGACCTTCAGAGAAAAGAAATGGCCAGTTTGACCATCAGAGTTTGTAGTCTCAGAAGTGATTTTCCTTTTTTTTTTTTTCTTTCTTAAACTGTATCCAAAACGAGTAAACTGATCGCATAAATGCAAAAATTCAGAGCATTAGTTATGTGTAATTTTTGCTAAGAATTATTTTACATCATCTAAAATTACTTTCCTTTACCAAATAGCTACATTTTTCCTGTTTTCTTACTATAGTCTTTGTAACATTTTACCTCTGAGTCTTTTTTCACTTTGACTAATAATATTGTTGGTGGAGAAGTGAGAACCGGCCCAGGGTTGTTGATGTGGAGACCACAGCAGTCTGTTGTTGGGTTGTCTTTCCCTGTCTCGTTAGTCGGGCTGGTATACTGAGATCACTAGGATTCCATGGGCACATCACTTTTTTGCTTTCATTTGTTCATTTAGTAAATAAATTTATATCTTCAACTTAAATTTATGCAATATTTTGCAGTTGTTACAGAATAGAAATTACATGCAAGTATTATATGATTACATGAAACACTAACAGTTTAAATAGGCATTTGCAGAACATGCTATGAATGTACATGGAAAAATATTATACATGTATATATAGATACAGGAATAGAGAATATGAAAACATTTAAAAAGGTGATCGTTTTGGATGAAGTTTTTCATTTAAAAATGTCTATCATGGCTTTAATGATATTGATATAATGTTGCTTAGCATTGTTCGGTAGTATATCCTATTGGCTCAAAAATCTCACATCATTTTGCTGAAATTGTTCAGTATAGTACCTCTTTGCAAAAATAGAATTGACCCACCCTGTCTTCACTTCAAAATGCAAAGAACTCACGGAAAAAGTAACAGTTAATACACTGTTGACTAATTAGTGCCAGTACTAATTTGTCATTAGAATTTAACCTGTTTTTTAATAAGATTTTTAAAAACCATTAACACTTGGGCTTAACCAGTATTTATTGTATACCCCGTAGATATCTTCTGAAGAATGTTTTTTCTTCCTCTCTTCCCATGTCGCCCATTTCCCCAGGAAAATCAGAGGAGCCCAGCTGCGCTTGTGATCAGTTTCGCTGTGGTAATGGCAAGTGTATACCAGAAGCCTGGAAGTGTAACAGCATGGACGAGTGCGGAGACGGTTCTGATGAGCAGATCTGTGCCCGAGAAGTGAGCCCACCCACAGCTGCTTCCTTTCAGCCCTGCGCTTATAATCAATTCCAGTGTCTGTCCAGGTTCACCAAAGTTTACACCTGCCTCCCCGAGTCCTTAAAATGTGATGGGAACATTGACTGCCTCGACCTCGGAGATGAGATCGATTGTGACGTGCCAACTTGTGGGCAGTGGTTAAAATATTTCTATGGTACTTTTAATTCTCCCAATTATCCAGACTTCTATCCTCCTGGAAGCAATTGTACCTGGTTGATAGACACTGGTGACCATCGGAAGGTCATCATACGCTTCACAGACTTCAAACTCGATGGCACTGGCTACGGTGACTATGTCAAAATATATGACGGACTGGAGGAGAATCCGCACAAGCTTCTGCGTGTGCTGACTGCGTTTGATTCTCACGCACCTCTGACAGTTGTTTCTTCCTCTGGACAAATAAGGGTGCATTTTTGTGCAGATAAAGTAAACGCCGCCAGGGGGTTCAATGCCACTTACCAAGTCGATGGCTTCTGTCTGCCCTGGGAGATACCCTGTGGCGGGAACTGGGGCTGCTACACTGAGCAGCAGCGCTGCGATGGGTACTGGCACTGCCCAAACGGGAGGGATGAAATCAACTGTACCATGTGCCAGAAGGAAGAATTTCCCTGTTCCCGAAACGGAGTCTGTTATCCCCGCTCTGACCGCTGCAACTACCAGAATCACTGCCCCAATGGCTCAGATGAGAAAAACTGCTTTTTCTGCCAGCCAGGCAATTTCCATTGTAAAAACAATCGCTGTGTGTTTGAGAGCTGGGTGTGTGACTCTCAGGACGACTGTGGTGACGGCAGCGATGAAGAGAACTGCCCGGTGATCGTGCCGACCAGAGTGATCACCGCGGCCGTCATCGGGAGCCTCATCTGCGGCCTGCTGCTCGTCATCGCCCTGGGCTGCACGTGCAAGCTCTACTCCCTACGCATGTTCGAGCGGAGGTCGGTGTCCGGACCGAGCCGGGCCGAGTGCCGCCAAGTCCCGCATGGCCTTACTTTATATTCGTTTAGAAATGTATACATATTACCATTTATAATATTAGTGTGAAAAGCCCAGAATTCAGAGCTAAACTCAGTGCAAACCACTGCCTAGGGGTGTGAGGTGGGGAAAGCCAGTGCCCATTTACCAGCTTGCGTTTTCAGGCTCGGGCGGGCGTGTTCAGGGCAGGACGCCGTGGACCAGCTCCTGTCTTCAGATGAACCTTTTTATAGGAATTTGCAAGCTGCAACTTTCAGTCATGATTTTTAACCTGTGTTTTTACAAATATTTGTTCATTCCTCATTTGATAGTCTGATACATTCAAAGCATCTTCCAAGCACTTTACAGTTAGGAAGAAGGAAATAGTGTCAAACAGGAGGACAGAAACGTAAGTGCTGTATGAGCTGTAAAGCAGAGTTCTACGAGTCAGCCACACTGCCAGGGATTTAGCTCAGTGGTGTAAGCGCCTGCCTGGCAGGCGCAAGGTTGCAAGTTTGATCCCCGGTACCAAAAAAAAAAAAGGTCAGCACCACCTAATGTGAGGGTGGAAGGCTGTCCTTGGAGAGGCGCCACTGGGATGTGAGCGGAATGCAGACGGAGACAAGACAGACACTGGAGAGCAGAAAAGCCTGGGAAGCTAGAAGTGGGGGTGTCGGGCATGGCTCAGAGAGGAAGTGCCCATCAGTGTGTCTGGTCCTGACAGGTGATGAGGCCACGGCCTAGTGTCCAGCGAGAGCCACCCTCTGGGCTCTCCGGTCGGGGGACGTGGCTAAGCGTTGGGAGGTGACCGTCAGGGAGTCGAACGTTGAGTGCGGTGTAGGCGGAAGCTGACCTGGAGGAAGCAGGGGAGGGGTCCTCTCCGAGGCCCGGGGAGCTGTGATCAGCGATGTAACTGGGCGCTGGCAGCGCGGATTACAGGTGGCGCGGCGCTCCCAGGCCTTCCAGCCTCTGCTGCGTCTCTTCTCCCCCGAGTATGAGGAGCCGGACAACCGGCCCGCCTCCCACCGGAAAGGCGCGGGGAAGGCCCGAGCCTTCAGTTCGCGAGCCCGGCCTGCCTTCGGAAGGAGGATTGGTGAGCATTCACTGAACCTGCGGGATGAAGTGTCGGTGAGGCCGTTCAGAGAGTGTCGCCGAAAGTCCACACGCAATCTAGTGCTTCCCTCCGCCCTGCGCTTTCCGGGGGCTCCAGTCCTCGAAAGGCGGTCCAGGCGGCCGCTGGCGCGGGCGGAGCTCACGCCTCGTGCCCTCCGCGTGCGGACTGCGCTTTCCCGGGGACTCCAGCCCTCGGAAAGGCGGTCCAGGCGGCCGCTGGCGCGGAGCTCACCCCTCGTGCCCTCCGCGTGCGGACTGCGCTTTCGAGATGTGATCACTAACCATAGGAAATTACTGTTTAGACTTGCGTTTTTTTAACCCTTTTTATCCCCATCTGCTCTCACAGATCATTTGAGACCCAGCTGTCAAGAGTGGAGGCGGAACTGTTACGAAGAGAAGCTCCTCCCTCTTACGGACAGCTGATTGCTCAGGGCCTCATTCCACCGGTGGAAGATTTTCCGGTTTGTTCGCCTAATCAGGTATATTGCAGTTTCTCTTCTGTTGCTTTTTATTTTCACTGGAACACATTTGTGGTTCACAGTAACAGCGTTTGTCACGGGGAGTTGGGGCCCGCACAGGGCTCGCCCCCATTTCCACAGCTGCGTCCCCCCCTTCCCCGCCTTCCTCCCCCGCCAGCTCTTCCTCATTTGCAGAAGCTCCATCCCCGTTTCCTATACTCTTTCATTTTGCTCTTTGTATGTTTGGTTCTTAGAAGAGAAACTGTGTGTCTGATTTATTTCGCTTGCCATGAGCTCAGGGCACACCCGTTTTCCTGCACGTGACTCAGGTCCGCCCTTCGTTGTGGCGGAGTGAGGCTCCTGTGTGTAAACGCCGCGTCTTCTCCCCATTGACCTGCTGACGCTGCAGAGGCTGCTTCCGCCGCTCAGCTGTCACACTTGCTCTGCCGTAAACATGGGTACTCACGTCTGGCTCTAGTGCTCTATGATGCTCTAGTGCTTTTTGGAAGCTGTCTAGAAGGGGAATTTCTGCGTTGAGTGGAATCTTGCTTTCAGTGTTTCAAGCAGTCTCCATACTGATTTCCATAGTAGTTGTACTAGTTTACATTCCTGCCAGAAAGGTAGCAGGGTTCCTTTTTTCCCATAATCCCGCCAGCATTGGTTACTGTTTGACTTCTTGATGATGGCCATGTTTTCTGAGATAAGATGGAATCTCATGTTGCTTTAATTTGCATTTCTCTAATGACTAGAGAGGCTGAACTTTTTTTTCATGTATTTATTGGCCATTTGTACTTTTTTTTGAGAAGTGTTTCTTCATTTTAGTTGCCCATCTTTTGACTGGGTCTTCTAGTTTGAGGGGTCTAAATTGTTTTGAGTTCTTCATATTCTAGATATTAGTCCTCTGAAGAATAGCCAGCAAAGTTTTTCCTTGTTCTGTAAGTTGTCTCTTCATTCTGTTGATTGTTTCCTTTGCTGTGCAAAAAAGCTTTTTAATCTGATATGATCCCACTTACTGATTCTTGATGTTATTTTTTGTGCAGCTGGGACTCTGTTCAGTTCAAAAAGTCCTTGTCTGCTGTGCCTGTGTTGTCAGGAGTTTTACCTGTTTTTATCTTCCAGCAGTTGCAGTTTTAACCTTTCGGTCTTTGATCCCTTTCAGTTTTAGTTTGGTGCCTGGTGAGAGATCGGGTCCAGGTGCACTGGCACGTGTGGACAGCTGGTTTCCCAGCAGCTCTTTCTCGGGGTGCCTTTTTGGCCCCTTTGTTGGAGCTCAGATGGCTTGTTTCTGCATCCTCTGCTCTGTTCCTCTGATCCATGTGTCTGTTTTTGTGCCAGAACCGTGCTCTTTGCGTTTTGTTTTATTCTGTTCTGTTCTGTTTTTGAGATAGGGTCTCTATGCAGCTCAGGCTGTTATTGAACTTACTCTGTAGGCCTGGCTGGCCTCAAACCCTCAGCAGTTCTCCTGCCTCAGCCTCCCAAGTGCTCAGATTGCAGGCATGTGCCACCATGCCCAGCACTATGCTATTTTTATCATTGTGGCTTTCAGACATAACTTGAAGTCCCAAATTGTGATGCCTCCTGCTTCGACCTTGTTGCCCAGGACTGCTTTTGTTACCCTGTGGCTCTTCTGGTTCCGTATGATTTTAGGATTGTTTTCTCCAGTTCTGTGAGGAATGCTTATGGGTATTTTGATTGAGATTGCATGAAATCTGTGTATCACTTTTGGAAGTATGGCCATTTTGCCAGTATTGCTTCTGCCTATCCAGGAGCAAGGGACAACTTTTCATTTTCTGATGTCCTTTTCGATCTCCTTTTTCAGAGTACTGTACCTTTCATTGTAGAGGTCTGTCACTTCCTTGGGTAGGCTGATTCCTGCCTTTTTTTTTTTTTTTTTTTTGTGGCACTGGGGATCGAACTCACAACCTCACAGCTACCAGGGCAGGCAAAGCTTAAGCCACTGAGCCAAACTCCCAGCCCTGGGTAGGCTGATTCCTAAGTATTTCATTTTTCTTGGTGCTATAGTAAACACTATCATTTCCTAATTTCTTTCTCAGTGGCTTCCTTATTAATGTTCAGGAACACTGTTGGTTTTTGTGTGTTGATTTTGCATACTGCCATATTACTAGGACTTGGTTAATTCTAGGAGTCTTTTGATAGATACTGCAATTTCTAACATATGTTTCAGTACTTAAAATGAAGTGATACCTGTATCGATCTGTACCAGTAAAGGAAGGGTTCTTGAGTGAAAGGTTTTCTGAAATGATAAAATATATGGAGAATTTGAAATTATATATTTTTCTTACATTTCAAAAAATACTATAAAAAAGCACATTTTTTTACCCTTCTGATTTGGTTGTATAATATTGTCAAGGATAATTTAGTGCACTAAAATTCAAAAGTCACTTTGGGAACCTGTTTAGACTGAACATTTAGAGATTTAATAATAAATAATAAAATTAACATACTAGTAAAATATTACATGGTAGATTAATCAGTTATAAGTGAAAGTAATTGAGACGAAGTTAACATTTCTACCTCACTTCAGGGAAAATTTCAGGTTAGACATTGCACAAGGAATTCAACCCATTTTTTTTGTATAGGAACTCATTCTTACTAATGTTTCAGAATTATTTACACTTCTTATTGGGTTTTTTAAAGTTTATTTTTCAAGACTTAAAACTGTGCCATGGTTCATTTTAAGACATAAAAATTTATAAATTGTAAGTTTATCCAGCAACATTTATAAAAATTGTCCTCAGTATTGAGTTAAGAAAAATTGATAAGTAGTTTTCTTAGTGACTTAACTGTTCCAAATGGAACACATTTCACTTTGGTAAATGAGATTTCTGGTTACAGTCTGTCACCATATTTAAGTCTTTCAGGAAATCTTTGGTGAGAAGTTGTAGTTTTGAAATACTTTTACAGATGTTACTTGTAATTCACAATTTCCATTCTTTGAAATTTTGCATGTGTGGAATAGAGAAGCAGCTACACTGCGCCTTCTTTTTGTGTTGGCATCGATCGCCTCGAGGGGAGCGGTTGGTTTTCGCCCCGGCCCCTGGGCCTCTCAGGGACGAGGACGCGGCGGGCAGCTCAGCTCAGCCCTGCGCGGTCCGCGAGTGAGGCGCTGCGTGTTTCTGTTTACTGAGATTTAACTCTCACTCAAGTGGGAAGGTTTTGCTGACAGACTATCAAATGCTTGTGGCAGATTTTAAGAAGAAAAATAATCTGCTTTACCGTCTTATTTGAAGGAGAACCGCTGGGGTGTGCGCGTCGGAGTGGCGGGCTCTCCCCAAGGGAGCTGGGCTCCGGGCTGCCAACAGCTCGCCCGCGCCGCCCCATCTCCGGCCCCTGAAGCCCGGCGCCGCACCGGCTCCCCGCGGGCCTGGGGCGCGTGCTGTCCCTGTCCGTGCTGTCCCGCCGGGAGGTCCTGCGGGAGCGGCGGCTCCTCGTCACCACCAGGCGGCGCCAACGGCTGCGGAAACACTGCATTTTTCAAGCGTGGCCTTTGTCTAGAACAAAGACTAGACTTTTATTTAAATTGGGCAGTACAGTTATTTTCCATATATGCTAGTTAAAAGTCAGTGTTTCAGAGAATAATGGTCCAACGATTTTATCAACACTGAACAGTAGGCAATAAAATTTAACCTTTAAAGACTGAGAAGGAATCCAGATAGATACTTTTATATGTTATAAGCAAGTATTTTTGTTTTCTGAGCTGTGTTACAAATGAATGAATTCTTTCAATTGTGACAGTGTGATTAAATCCTTAATATTTATTCATTCAACAAACCCTTGAGGCCCAACTCTGAAAATGCCCACATGGTTAGGAAAGTTTAGCCTTGTAAATCAAGTCTGACTTGCTCTACGTTTAAAAAGCAGAAAGTCCCTGGTTTTCAGACTGGGTCACTTAGTGAAGTACTGTGATTTGTTGGCATTCCTCGTTCTAGACACATCGAATAATCGTATTTTCTACCCTTGGTATTACTTCTAGGATCGTTATATGAAGTGTTGAGACAAAATAACTGTCCCCATGAACACTGACCGTAACTATGAAAACTGAGCATCACATGAAACATCACGGAGGTCGTGCATGCACTACGCGGTGGTCCACGTTACAGATTAGGCTCTGGAGCGGGGTGAGCCTCGAGCCAGAGAATTTAATTCAGCCTCCATAAACGCTAACGCAAAGAAGTGGAAGTTTTAGCCATCACATATCTATCAGCAGAAATTTTAGCCATAACACATTTTTACCAATAAATGAAAGTTTTAAATCTTTGCCATACATTGCCTAGAAAACTTCAGGGAAGGAGAACGGGAGAAGGTCCCATTCTGTTGCGCCCCGGGCGGCCCGGAAGTGGTGGGCAGGCCTAGGAGGGGGACGGAAGCGGCTCCCCGGCCCGGCCCCGGCTCTGCTAAACGCTGTCTTCCTCTTCTAGGCCTCCGTGCTGGAAAACCTGCGGCTGGCCGTGCGGGCGCAGCTGGGCTTGACGTCCATCAGGCTGCCGATGGCGGGCAGGTCCAGCGGCATCTGGAACCGCCTCTTCAGCTTCGCTAGGTCGCGGCACTCGGGCTCCCTGGCCTTGGTCTCGGCGGACGGCGACGAGGCGGTGCCCAGCCCGGGCGCCGGCAGAGACGCAGAGCGAGGCCCCACGCACAGGAGTTTGTTTTCCGTGGAGTCCGAGGACGCCGACGCGGAGGCCGAGAGGAGGGAGGCCGGGGGCGCAGCGGGCGGCGTGGCGGCCCCCCTGCCGCAGAAGGTGCCCCTGGGCGCGGCCGTGGAGGCCGCGGGGGGCGCGCAGGGCACGCGGGGCGCGGCCGAGGCGGCCCACGCGAGGGACAGGGACGCGGCGCGCGCGGAGGCCCCGGGCGCTAGCCCCGCGCGGCACCAGCTCTCCAGCGCGCTGAGCCGCGTCACGCAGGGGCTGCGCTGGGTGCGGCTCACGCTGGGGCGCGCGGGGCCGGCGCCGCAGAGCCAGAGCCCGCTGAGACAGCTGGAGCCCGCGGCCGGCGCGCGCCGCCCTGGCGCGGCCGAGGACGACGACGACGATGACGTGGAGCTGCTCATCCCCGCCGCCGACGGCGCCGACTGCTCCCGGCCGCTGCTCGACCTGGCCCCCGAGCCGGGTCCCGGGCCCCGGCAGCCGCACGGCGCCGCCCTCCCCGCCAGCAGGCCGGGCCGCGACGGGCCCTGCGAGCGCTGCGGCATCGTGCACACCGCTCAGGTGCCCGACGCGTGCCGGGACGCCGCGCGCAAGAGCGAGGCTGGCGACGACGAGGCGCTGCTCCTGTGCTAGGCCGGCCCGGCCCGTCCGGAGGGAAGCGCGGGGCGCCCTCCCGCACCCTCCGCCTGCGTGGCGGGGCCGGACACTCCAGGCCCGCGCCGCTCGCTCGCTCTTCCGATGGACTGCTTTTATCCTGGTACTGTAGTCACGGTGGACACGGCTGCTGAACGCCTTCGTCGTCGTCCCCGTCTTGCGTTTGTACAAAATTACCTTTCAGTCGAGCCCTTCATGCTTTTTTGCCAGCACACCTCGTAACAATGCACTAGACAGTAAGGTGGTTACTGTACAAAGAGAACAAACCCTTGCGCTCGCCTTGGATTTGTGGGATACATACTCGTTTTTTATTGGATTTATCATAGTATCTTGTCAAAGGGAAACTTCCTCAAAAATTTTCTCTTATGTTTGACATACGGTGATGTGAATTTAGGTAGAGTTAGATGACTTAATGGCAAAAATAAAACTTTTATAGATTTTCTAATACTGACTTTAATACTCTAACATGGTACAAACCAAATGGTAAAATCCCAAGTCATTTCTGTTTTCATCTCTGTTAGGGACAGAACTAAGCAGATGAAGATATTCTACTATGCATTAAACTTTGAACTTTATAAAATATGTACAAAAGCTGTACATGTAAGTTCCCCCCGGTAATGTCTTTCCCTGATACTCTAGGGTTTGCTCGCATTGGACCCTACGGATTTGCACTAAAGTCGTGTCAGGTCTCAGTGAGTTCAGTGCACAGGCACTATCACTTTAAATACTATTATTTGCTACCACAGCGACTCTATATTTCCATAGCTTTGTTCGGGGTTGGGGAGCGTTTGTATGACAACTTGAAGTTGCTTTGCCAGTTTCATATTTATTTGTTGTGTTTAAAAACCACGTTATTGTAAGAGTGAATTTTTTCAGTGTATTTTATTCGTGGGGGTCATACTGTAATTTTGAAGAAAAGCGAATTAAGACATAATTCAGATTGCCCCCCTTTTTTTGTAGAATGAACTGCAAAACCTGTTTATTTTTTTATTGTTAACTCCTGTTTATTTATTCTTTAGCTCTCTGTTTTAGTAGCTTCATGATTGAGTACGAAAATGTATTTGTGTGTGATTATTGCTATTTATTAAATTTAAGTACTTTGCTGAATGTCATTTTAAAGCATGTTTGAGGTCTTGTGTACTTGTCCTGTTATGCTGTCAGGAAGAACTGACTAAAATGTTTTAATATGTATCAAAAATTAAAATGATTTTTTATTGCCTTGAGGTACTTTTTAAATCAAAGTTGTTCTTTATTTTTGTTGAATTGTGGTACAAATACTGATTGGGTCTGTGAAATACCTAATGCGGAAGAAAGTAGAAGCAAATACGTCCCTCTGCACTGCAGAGGGGAACGGAGGTCCACACTCGGCCGGGGCGAGAGCCCCTCAGGGCCTGGAGTGACCTCCTCCTGTGTGCTCTGCCTTGGGAGACGCCACAACACGGTTGGTTCTCTTCTCCATTATTTTTACATACACTGCGGTGCCCTGTGGAATATTCTGACAGAATTAGGTTAGCAGATTAATCTTTTTGGTCCTGTTAATAATGCACCATTGACTGAAGTGTCTTGGTTTTATTTTCTGGAATATGTTTTACTTTTTTTTTATAAATGCATCTTCCTGGTTCAATCGGTGGGAAGCGGGTCCCTCGCCTACCCGACACCTGCCTCTAGTTCCTCTTCAGAGAGAGGTGCACCAGTGCCACCTCCTCATCCATCCCTCTGGAAACAGCTCACTGTGTGACTACCCGGTCACACAGATGCCGCGTGTCACAGTACAGATGGTACTGTGCGTGGGTTTTCTGCACTTTCCCCAAGGGGAAAGACATCCTTAGCATTCCAGTACTTAATTGAGTATCTATTACTTTTCACCTTTAAATTAGTGGTCGATCCTGAATTCAGGGTTTCCGTTTTTCCCAAAGCTACTTGCTAAATAATGCATCTTTCCTTTGTGATTCAACTTCTATGTAGTAAAATGCCACATTATTTGGGTATGTTTCTAGACTAATTCTCTTTCCAGTTAATCTGCCTCCTTTTGTGCCAGCACTGCAATGGTTTAGTAAGTCATTTTAAAATATGTCTAACATTCTTCTGTATTTTTACATCTGAGCTTTAGAATCAACTTGAGACCCACAACTTTTTTTTTTTGTTTTGTTTTTTTGGACATTTTTAATTTTGTTGGTTCATTTAGGGGAATATTATGTTGTCATACAAAAATGTTTTTTCTAAGTCATGGTGCCCTCTCTCTAAACAGTGCCTATTTATTTTGGGGGGAGGGTGTTATTTCCTTGAGATGTAGTTTACCTTACAGAAATACCAAACATCTTCAAAGTTTATTCTTAACGAATTTCATCATTTTACCACTATGATTAGCAAAGTGCTTTCCACGTATTATTTAGCCTGGTTTTAGTATACACAAAGGCAAATGATTTGTAATGTTAGTTTTCTACTCAGCCACCAGACTTGGCTTTCATATAGTTTGAAATAATGGTTTTCAGCTACATAATCATATCATCTTCAAGCCTAATGAAGCAGATTGCCTGGGAACTTGTGTGTTGTTTAATCACCAGTAAGTACTTGTAGAAAAATGTTAACACTGGCTGTGATGGCATGAGCTGGGTTGAGATAGAGAGGTTTGATCATACTGAGTATTCACTGATCCTTACCGCAAATAAGGTTTCTAGAATGCATGCTGAAATTTATTACATGTCTTTTCAGCATCTATGGGGATATTTCAACAATTCACCTTTGATTTTGCTATGGTGGATTTTATAAATATATTTTGTAATTTTAAGCCATTTTCATCTTGGCATTCCTGAAGTAAACTATTTGACAGTCTGTATTTTTTAACACACTGCTAGATTGTGTTTCCTATTTTGTTTGAGATACTTGGTATTTACACTTGCCAGTGAAACCAGCCCCCTCTGTGTGTGTGCACTCGCACGGGTGCCCACAGTGTCTGTGAGAAGGTTTGTATTAGTTTTGTGCTGATGGATTTGGAAACTTTCCCCTGATTTCTATGCTTTGCACCAGTTTAAATAGCTTTGGAATTTTCTGTTCCTTAAAATTTCAGGGAAACAATTGGCCTGGCAGACACTTAGAAAATGATTTCTGACAGGTTTCTTGTCCTCTGTGGCACCTGGTCTGCGTAGTTGTGATGTCTTGTCTGGGATCAGGAACCACCCATTTCATTCAGATTTTCAAATTGATTTTCCTGAGCTGAACGAAGTTCTCTCTTCCTCTTCTGTGAGTGTGGCTTGCTCACGCCTTCTGCATACTGTGCTTGTGCCCTCATTTCTTGACTGTGATAACCAGGAGCCAGGCTGGGGGCCACATTCCAGGAGCTCTGGCTACTTGGGAGGCTGAGGCAGGAGGATCACTTACACTTACAAGTTGGAGATTAGCCTATACTCCAAAAGGAGACCTTGTCAGAAAAAGCACAAAGGTAACAGTTGGCCTGGGGTGTGTGTGTGTGTGTGGTTTTCCCAAAGGGTCATACCTTGCCTGTGTTCTGTAATTATTTTTTATTTTTGCTTTTTGATTAATTTCCACTTCAGCAAATTTCCTTTTGGCTTTTCATTATTTTTTCCTAACTTCTAGACTCAGTAATTGATTCATTTATTTCTTAGTAACGTGAGACTGAAGGACTGGGACTTAGTTTTGCGTATTCCTTAAGCTAAATCACTTGGGTGTGTTAGGGTTGTCATTGCTGTTATTTTCTAGGTGTTCTTAAGGTTCAGCGTATTTGTTCTTGCAGGGTGGGGCTCAAGCCTGGGGCCTCCTGCATGCGAGCCAAGCCCTCTGCCACGGAGCTCCATCCCTAGCCTGCAAGTCTGACTTTTGATTTCCTCTTTAACCCAGAAGTTTTTAAAGAAGAATTTTTCCATTGTTGCTTTTTCTCAGATAATGGAATCTCTTGATGTAGCTGGTAGTTTTGTTTTCTGATTCTTCTAATTTTCATTTTTATGATATTAAACAATATGAGTGTAATATTTGTCTTTGGAGTTTATTGTCTTTCCATTTTTAAAATATCCCAGTAACACTTTTAGAAAGTATATTCTCTAGCCAGGCACAGTGGAACATGCCTATAGTCCCAACACGCTGAGAAACTGAGGCAGGCTGATCACAAGCTCAAGCCCAATCTGGGCAATTCAATGATCAAAAACTAAAAATGGGATACAGCTCAATTCGAAGGTCCTGGGTTCAATCCCCTGTAAAACACACAGTAATGGTCCCTCCGTTCAGGGGCTTTATCCTGTCCACGATTGTGGTCACAAGCCAAATTGGACGAGAACCGAATCAGTTTCCCCATGAGGTCAGCACTGAGTCTGACCACTGCACTCGATTCACAGTCTTGTCCAGTTTGACTGGCGACCAGAACTGTGAAGAGAATTGAGTTCCTGGACTGAGCTACACTGTATTCAGTCTGCCAAAGAAATGCCCTTCAGCAGTTCGCACAGCAGCATGTCTGAGGGCAGATGCCCACTGCTCTGAGTGCCCCTTGTATTTGCAGAGGCCAGAGGTAATGTGTTCATCTCATGGCGTCTCCATAAACTGGGTATTACAGTGTTTATGCAGGATTTTCTTCCTGGTGTATACACATATATGCATGCACTGTATATGCAGATGTACTCCGGACGCACTCTGACTGAACGTCTCTCCTAGAGTGCTGCTCGGATGTGCCCATCAGATCTTCCCTGGAGGGCCTTGGTCTCCCCTCACTAGTGAGTTGGGCAGCACCACTGAGCACTGGTTAGTGGGAAGAGGACAAACAAAAGGAGGGGCGGTGGGCCCCACCCTGCGGTGTGGTCCCCATGCCGAAAGTGCAAAGAAGGCATCTGCCCATGGTGTTTAGGTCGCTGCTGTTTCCCAGTCTTCAGTCTTCCAGGAAATCGGGGTGGGGTGAGACCCTTGAAAGAGGAAGAGGCCACACTCGGTGCCCAGCTGCTCACTGTCCTGCCACAGCCCCAGTCCCCCACCAGTGCAGCGCTCCGTCCAGCCTGGTCCATCGCCCCAACTCGGGGAAGGACGGCCACAGGACAGGACCTGTTCCACTCAGGTAGGTCCCTGTTGAGAAGGGTGAGGAGCGAGCACTAGAGGGAAGCCTGTTCTCAGGAATGGCTTCCAGAGTGAATGTAGATATTAGCAATTGGTAGACAGTTGGCTGTGGTTGCATTTTTTTCCTACCGTACTTAATGATGGTGAAAACAGAAATAGGAAAATTTGTAAGATTTTGGAACTGGAAGGAATTTTTGAAAATGAAGAAGTAACCGATGCAGCTGATTAGTATTTTCTCAACTTCAAAGAAATTCTTTGCATGCCCACCTATATTATATACACTTGCATGTCAGCATAAGCCGTCTGTGCCACTGCGGTGAAGTGTAACTGCTTCCTGCTCCTGCTTGCTTTGGTTTGCCCATCTTGGTATTTTGACTATACAATATAATGTCCGTTTCCCTATTTCAGGAGTGTGGATGATGGATTTACTGAAGAGGGAAGACCTAGTCTGGGTGTGGGTGGCACCAACCAATAGGCTTGTAGCCTGGATTGAATAAAAAGGGAAAGCAGAAGGAAGGCTGCTGCTTCCTGTCTGCCCTGCCATGGACTGTTTCCCCTCTGCCAGGTGTCTCTGCACTGGGAGTCAGTCAACTACAGGCTGAAACTTCTATAAACTGTGAGCTAAAATAAACCTTTCCTCCTTTAAATTGTGAGTGCCAAGTATTTTGTCCCAGCAGCAAGAAAGTAATTCCTGCATAGTCTGCAGGATAAAAGCAGTTTCTTTATTAACAGAAAACACTGTTCATTTTCATTTATTCACCAATATGATACGGCAGTTCTGGGTACCATTAGTCTTAAAATCTGGTCAAAGTAGCATACGATTTTGTCTGTCCGCCTTTCTGCTCCAGTTTTTATGTCTGCAAAGTAGACAGAATATTTCCTATGCCATAGAGTTCTCATAAAGATGAAATCATATATTTAAGGGCTTAAACTCAGTGGCTAGTGCATTCACATTCACTTACTGTTTTGTATTTGCTGAGGGGCTGTCTCATGCCAGGCACTAACTAGTCCTGCCCTCGACCTGACTCGGAGCCTGTCACAGACACCCTCCCTGGCCCCTCCTCCGTATCCTCCCCAGAGGGTTGGGGGACACGCATGCCTAGACCACATTTTTGGGACCCACCCCACAGTTTCCTGTCCAAGTGGCCAAAGCCCGTGCAAGGTCTGCCTTACCTCTCCCCTGCGTCTGTCTGCCCTGGGCTCCATGGAGCTACCCACGGGCCTCTCCAGGCCTGGATGGGCCTGGGACGAGAGAAGGGCTGTGGCCACTGTCCACACTCATACCCCAAGACTCAAATGTTACCCAAAACAAATATGGATCCTATCAGAAACACTGGGTTCTTTCTGCAAATGAAAAAATAGTCCATTTACCCCACACACACACCACCGTGAGCAGTTTGATCTAAACCATGACTGCCAGCTCATCTTTCCCCTTGAAGATTGCTTCCCTTTAACTGCAATAAATGAAGGATTACTGCCTTGAGTGATTGTGTATTTTCCTTTGTTCCCTTTAAAGACTCACTACATTTAGAGTTCTAAATTTTTGTACTATGACAATAAAAATACCTGATTCTTAAAAAGTCACTGATGCAGATTTCCAGTGTATCATATTCAATAAGCCTGCTCAGAGGAAGCTGCAGACAGGGATGAATAGATGTCAAAGAAAGGGGGTAGGAGCATAGAAGAATGACTTTTTTGGGTTTTGTTGTTTTTTTTTCTTGGAGACAGGGTCTCACTATGCAATTCAGGCATCTGGCCTTGAACTCACTTCGTAGCCCAGGCTCTCAAACTCACAGTGCTCCTCCTGCCTCAGCCTCCTGAATGCTGGGATTATGGGCATGCACCTCCACACCCTGCTGGAATGAGAGAATTTTAAAGATATTTCAGAATTTGGAACTGGTGAGATGATTTGAGTCACTAATGTTTTGAGATTTTCCCAGATGTTCAAGTATACATCAAATATATTTGATAAAATCAAGTATAGCTGATGTGAAAGTTCAGTACCTGAATAGGACTGAGTACATCAAATGCGTATACATTGCATAATATTGGAAACACAAGCTAGAAGTTAATTATTTGAAGAACTCTCATTAGTCCTTTTAAAGTATCAAGCTCAACCCACACATTCTTTAAATCATAAGCTGAATACGTCACAATTCTATAAATTGAAGCTGAACTCGTGACTTAGAGATGCCCACCAGGTCGAGTTCGTTATCTTCAGCAGCAAGGTGACAGCTGCGTGTCACTACGATCCCGTACTGAACCGCAGTGTGCCATGAGCCGGCCGGACTTGGTCTCCTCAAGCCGCCACCTAGTGGCGAATTCAGCATTACAGCGATTTATTTTACAACACTATTACTTCCGTAACGTGTGTTTCCCTAACCCTCCTAAAGATTACCTTGAGGTCAGACGTGCTAGCTGAAAATTGACGTGGAAGTTGAGTTTGGAATCCCACAGAAGCTTAAAGGAGACTTCCTGCCGCAGAGCCCCAAACTGTAATGGACGGGAGCTTTACCGGGGGCGCCAGGGTCCTGTCCCGGGCCACGCAGCTCTGCATGTGCCAAGAGGGACAGAGGCCCGAGGCACCGGATGGGAGGGACGGGTGGGCTGGGGGTGTGGGCCGGCCGGCCCGGGCTGGTGGGCTTCTCCCCGGATATCCAGCCTGCAGCAAAGGGCGCACCCTTTCCGGCCCAGCGGTCCCACAGGCCCTTCCTGCCCCTGCGCGCACCACGCGTGGCCACATCCGCAGCCCCCGCTCCGTGGAAACGCCCTCCTGGGGGAGGAGCCGCGTGTCACAGTCGGGGGCGCCCCACCCCCGAATGCGAGGTCCTCGCTGCAGGCTGACCTCCTCGGGCCCTGCGTGTCCGGCGAGGGGGTGGCCGGGCGCGGAGGACAGCAGAGGGGACGTCCCCCGGGCCAGGCTCCACCTCCTGCCCTGCCGGGTGTCGCGAGGCAGGGTGAGGGGTCGGGGTTTCTGTGCTGCCACCTGCGTTTCCCCTGACAGGTCATCGTCACCGAGTCACAGGGCACCCTCCTGTTGCACCGGTGACACCCGCGGCCCCTTTCTGATAAAAGTTGAGTAATTAAGCGTGGAAAGTTCGTTTGGCACAGCAGGTGTTCTGTGATGGGAAGCGTCCAGGGTGAAGCGGCCCCCGAGGCGCCCGCCGACGCAGACAGCTTCCGCGGGAGGCTGTGGCTCGGGCTGCAGGAGCCACGCGAGGCTCAGTTACGCTCTGCACGCCAAGGCCCCTTGACAATGACGGCACAGCCTGCTTGGGTTTTCTATTCCTGGCTCGACAGCCAGAACTATGGGACTTTTATTACCGATGCGCTGTAATTTTTGTATTCTCCTGTTTTCTTTTATTAGTGGCACCTATTAATTCTTACAAATACTGAGTTTCACTGCATATCATTCGATCACATCCATCTCCCCTAGTGGTGCTTTCTGATTTTTAAGCTTAAGTATTTTGAGGACTGGGTAACCTGGAGCTTGGGAAAATGTGACAATACAATCCTTTGTGTTCCGCTATCAGAGAGGTCATCCCGGAGGTCACAGGCCCTCTGTCACAGAGAGGCGACATCTGGTCTTCCCGTCTCCTGTCTGTCGCTGGACTTTGCAAGCCGTGAAGGCCCAGCGTGAGACAGCCCAAGCCGAAGCGGAAAGTCCCGGCGGGGGGCGGGCCAGGGTGGTTGGCGTCGGATCTCGGAGCTCGGCCAGAGTCTGGGAAGGCCAGGCTCTCCGTCGTTGTCCTCCCCGAGCCGCGCCAAGCAGCACCCCCAAGGAGGTCCTGGGGTCCGCTGAGGGTATCTGCAGGGGCCGAGACTGCGGCTTCCAGGCCGTCCTGCCGGCGCGGGCAGAGACTGGGAGAGAGCTCAGCCCCGCGCGAAGCCCGTGGACTCCACCAAGGCGAGATTCCGGGATGCACGCCGCGGGGTGCGCCGCCCACGGAGCTCTGCGGCCGCCAACAGAGGCGCGCCGGGTCCGCAGCCTGCACCTCTGCCCGGGGACAGCCGCCCGCGCCGGCCTGGTCCCCGCCGCTCGCACCTGCTCCGGCCCATGGAGCCGCGTCCTCTGCGTCCGATCCTTGTCCCCCGGGAGTTCCCCTCCGGTTTTCTTCAGAACGGAAATAAACTGCGCCTTTCCTCCCCGTCTTTCCCTGTCCTCTCTCCAAGGCAGCGCGCACACACAGACGGGCACGCACGCTCCAAGGCAGCACTTTTCCTTGTACACACTACAGTGTGCGTGTGCGCGCGCGATTGTGTGCGTGTCTCCGGGCGTGCGCGCGTACGTGTCTGTATGCGTGCGCATGTGTGTGCGCGTGTCTGTGCGCGCGAGCCTGTGTGCTCGTGCGCGTGTACGTGTCTGCGTGCGTGCGTACACGTCGGTGCGAACGCGCGTCTGTGTGCATGCGTGCGTACGTGTCTTTATGCGCGCGCTTTTAATCATGTCTGTGCGCGCGGGCACGTGCCTGTGTGTGCGCGCGGGCGCGCGTCTCCGCGCGTCTCTGTGTGCGCGCGCCTGTCGCCGGCCCCGCAGCTGTGTTTATCCGGTATCCCGCGCGTTCTGTCCGGCTCTGTCCATCCTCACAGCCGGGCCGGGTGTGAGGCGCAGCGGCGAGGGGCTCGCCGGGGACCCCGCCAGCTGCTGTGCGGCCTCAGCCCCCCGGCTGTGCGGACCGGGCCGGACGCCCCGGCAGTGAAGCCCGGCAGGGCAGCGGGGGCTCTGGAAAGGTCGGCCTTGGGGAGGGTGCAGCCGCGCGGGCGCCTCGCTGCCCTCGCCCCGGACAGCAGGGTCCGGCGTCCGCCCTCCCCGGGGCGGGGCTCCGCGGGCCTCAAAGCGCGGCCCACTCCCGGGCCGGTCGCAGTCCAGGTCGGGCCCCGGGGGAGCGGCGATGTCGCGGCTGCTGGTGCGCGGGGGCCGCGTGGTGAACCCCGACTGCTCGCAGGACGCCGACGTGCTGGTGGAAGACGGCCTGGTGCGCGCGCTTGGCCCCGGGCTGCGGGCGCCCCCGGGGACCCGCGTGCTGGACGCGGCGGGGAAGCTGGTGCTGCCCGGGGGCATTGACCCGCACACGCACATGCAGCTGCCCTTCATGGGCACGCGCTCCGCCGACGACTTCCTGCGAGGCACCCAGGTAGGACGGGAGCCCAGAACTGTCACCCAGGTGAGACCCGACTCCCTCGGAGCTGCTTGGACCTGGGGTCCGCGTGACCCCCCACTGCACACCTGTGTCCCAGGGGACAGAGACCCGCAACCCGGTCCCCCTCCGCGTCCGGTGGGGCACCTGCAGCCGGGTAGGAGCGCAGTCACCATCAAGCCCAGGTCCCCAGGGAGAGGCCGGGAGGACCACAGAGCTCGACCGGCCAGGCCCCTACAAGCGCCCCCAAGCTGGGGCACAGCAACGCTGCAGGAGCAGGAGGGCCCAACCCCAGTCCTGAGTGCGGGAGACCTGGGGGTCTCCTGTGGGCTGGCGTCCTTCGAACCTGCCCGGTTCCAGACCATGCTTCTCCAGAGAGCCGGCCCCAAGGGCTCAGGTGTCCCAAGGGTAGGCAGGACCTGATGCCCAGGAATCGCAGCCTCCTCCCGGTGTCCCCTCTCCCGTGCTGCGGGACTGACCGGAAGAGTCGGGGAAGCAAAGGTAGAGGAGGGCGGGTGGCCCAAGGCTCACGAGAGCTCTGGAAGGCTTCTCCCTCTGCTCAGGTGGACGGGGTCCCCCAACCTCATGGGCAAAGCTGCCTCGGAGACTCCCAGCGATCCATTTCCCCTTTTGCTACAAACAAGTAAAGTGTGCTGGCTTTAAACAGCTCGTGTTTACATGTTACCTGGATGTCAGCTAGTAGCACAACTCGCGATTGTAGAAAATTAGAAAAATAATAGAAAAGTGGAAAGAAGAAAAATCATTGCCCACACAGCCCTGCCCTCCGAGCTGCCGTAGTCTTAGTGCTCTTTAGGCTTGTAGTGAGCTCCGGGCTCACCGTCACCAGAGCGCCCGACTGTGTGTGTGTTGAACTGTACGTGGCACCTGTTGTTTTCTGTGGCGTTACCACGACTCCGAGGTGCAGGGCCTCCCAAGAGCGCCCCACTTGCAAGGTGACTAGATTGCTGTCAGTTACCAGTGTGCAGAAGGATTCATGCACCGGCTGGCATTTCTGGACTAAGGCTGTCAGGACACCAAACCAAAGCATGTTCGTGAGCTTGGCATCAGAAGCAGAAATGGTAGCAGAGACTAAGGTCAGAGGTTTAGCAAATACAACTTCCTGTTTGATGTTCCTGTGTGTGTCTGCTGGAAGTGGGTCGGCCAGGTCCGGGAGATAAGGCTCCCACCCAGCAGCCCAGCCCCGTCTCCTGCCGTCTATCTCAGTGGTCGTGGGGATCCCCAAGGACCTCTGGGTTGAGAAGTTAGGGACAAGGAAGCCTTTTGTGAATCCCAGTGATACGTAGTAGACGTCCAACTTGGAAGTGTGTTCTTCTAACACTGCTAGGTAACATTTGTTTGCCAGGCACCTGCTCCGAGACAGGCACCAAGCTAAGCAGTGTGCTATTTTTCTGGGTGCCGTTATCTAGTTTTCACAATGGAGGAAATTGATTCAGGTTACCTGTTCAGTGCTGCACACCTAGCAAGCATCCACCCAAGTGTCTCTTCAAATTCAGTGCTTCCTGATTCCATCACTAGAGCTCTTACCTGTTAATCTCAATGCCTTTGAAGACATTTTGTATTCAGAGTTGTCAGAGCAGCACTTGAGAGGTGGACAGAAGGCCACGTAACACGCTGTTGATGAGAGAAGGTGGCCTCAAAACTGCAGCGGAGTCATCCCCAGGAAATACAGGCGTCATCAGGTCCCCAAAGCATGGGCAGTTCATGATATTTCACAGGCCTTGAATTCATAAGACATCTGTACGTGCATTTATAGCCATATCTTCTCCAAAGGACAGAAGTGAGTGCCTTAAGTAGGAAAAGCCGTAAAGTAAAGATGATAGATCATGCTCTCAGGACATGGGCTCCAAAAGATTGGACTAACAGCTGTTTGCTTTCTGCATTCACCAAGCTGATCGTTTATAATGTTTGACAAATTGAAGGGATACTATTTGTGGTGTGTTTATTGATCACTTGATTATAAGGGGGCCCAATTTTAAAAAATGAAATGTATGTCAACTAAAGGTTACATGTTTTGTAAATCTAATGCATGTGGGACTGGTTTAAAGCCTGTAATTGATTTATGTAATTATAGGTAAAAGCATTCTCTCTGATATAACTAATGGAAATAAGGTTCCACTTTAAAGAAATCCTATTTCACCTTGTTCTACACTAGATGGACTGAGTTCAGTATCCATGAGGAAGGACAATGGGATGTCTTATTTGCTGGATATTGTGAATTCAATAAACTCGAAGCCATCATGACTTCCCTTTTAGTACATCCGATAAGAGTGAATTATAAAAGTTCAGCAAGTTTTCAAATATATAGATTTATATTCAGACATATACACAGGTTGGAGGGGGTGGATTTGCATTAAAAAGCTGATCAAGTCGGTAGCTGGCAGCAGCTAAAAATTGGGAAAACTCTCGGCATACTTTATTTTTCTAGTAAAGGGCAAGAAATTCTCGATGTTATTGAAAAAGGAAATTATACTTTGCTTAGGAACTTTTTGGTAAAATGAACTGAAGTGATCACTTACAAGGCGTGTGACTGAGTGCACATTCACGGTTATAGTCATCATGCTTTCTCACCTTCAGGGCAAGCCGGACAGCAACCTTGAAATCCCTTTCTCTGCTTTCACTGGAGCTGGGCTTTGGGGACCGGCTTGTGGGCTTCGGGTGAGACCCAGGCCCTGTGCTCCCCCTGCTGGGCCCAGCATCGCTTTGTCTACGGAATGAGGTCTGGGTTGGAAATGGATAAACATCTGAATGGAAAATATTGTTAAACATGAATGTATTTATCATCCAGCCCCTAATGAAGCGCTGGAGCATTATGCTTACCGAATATACATTAGTTGAATGAAGGGGTTGCTTTATGAAAAAAAAAAAAGATAGAAAAGAAAATTGGAAACTAATATTTAAATATCCTATCTTTTGCTACCCTTCTTTTAGATTTTTTTTTCCTTCTGGATGGCATAAAAAGATGTTTTTCAGTACTGGGAATCAACCCCAGTGCAAGCTACCACTGAACTCCTTTTAATTTTTATTTCGAGACAGGGTCTTGCTAAGCTGTCCAGGTTGGCCTCGAACTTGGATCCTCTTGCCTCAGCTTTGTGAGTGGCTGGGGTTATAGCCTGTGGACCATCTCCAGCTAAACCTTTTCCTGTTAGGAGTGAGCCTTGCTTATTAAACAAGTCACTGGAGGAGGTTATCATCCACCCCTTCTCCCCTCGGAGGCCGAGTCCAGGGCCTCCTTCCATGGCCTCCCTCCCCGGCCTCAGTGGCTCCGGGCCTGGGATTGCGCATCCTCCGCCTTCAGGTTCCACACCTAGGTGACCCAGCAGGACCTCAGGCTCTGCGTGCAGCAGACTGGTGTCTGCCCTCTCTCCTGGTGGCTCCACGCTCGCCTCCTCCATCCCAGGGTTCTGTAGGCTCTGGCTTTGCACAGGACTGAACGGTGTAGTGACCCCGCGTGACAGTCCCCTTTGGAATCACCCCGGGGTGAGGTGTCCCCCTCGAGCACCGGCATATCTGACAAGAGGTGACTAGAGCAGGACTACTTTGCATGTGCCCCCGAACTGCTTCCTGGCAGCTGGTGGATATTGGCTATTTTATTTTATTTATTTTATTTTATTTTATTTTATTTTTTTGGTACCATGAATCGAACTCCTGACCTTGCATTTGCCAGGCAAGTGCTTTGCCACTGAGCTATATCCCTGGCCCCTGGATATTGGCTTTTAAAACAAATCTATGCTATGCCAGTTTAATAGGAAAAGAGATAGAATTTCTTCATTTTTTTAATTTTATGGAAAAAATAAAGTAAAACTTCCTAACAAAATAACAGGAGAATAACAATAGTTAATACATTGCATATTATTATTTTCAGAGTAGTTCCTCAGAGTACAAGATATGGGCAAAAAATTCTCCAAAGTAGCACAAAAGATAACTTCCTTAATTACTGGTCAAGCCAGGCTCTGAATGTCTGGGCTGTACTCATTGTTTGTAAGTGTGTGATTGCACACTTTTCCAGATGGGCCGGCTAATGATTGCAGTATCAACCTGAGACTATTCAGGGGGAGGGAAGAAGTCCCAGGGGTTAATTTGAAACCACCTGATGTTTAAGAAATCTTGATTTTCGATGGTTGACTTTGTATCCTGCTATGCTGCCGAATTTGGTCCTGAATTCTAGGAGTCTTTTGTTGGAGTTTTTAGGGTCTTCTATGTTAGAGTACCATGTTATCAGCAAGCGATAACTTAACTTCTTCCTTTCCTATCCAAATTCCTTTTCTTTCTCTTGTCTAACTGCTCCCACTAATGTTTTCAGAACTATATTGAAGAGGATGTGGTGACAGTGGACATCCTTATCTTGTTCCTGATTTTAGAGAGAAAGCTTCCAGTTTTTGACCCGTTCAGTATGATGTTTGTTGTTGGTTTGTCTTTGATGGCTTTTATCAGATTGAGATAAAGACTATGTATTCCAATTCTCTGTAGGGTTTTTATCATGAATGGGTGTTGGACTTTGTTAAATGCTTTTTCTGCATCTATTGAGATGATCCTGTGGTTTTTGTCCTTGTTTCTGTTATATGGTATACTACATTTATCAGTTTGTGTATGTTGAACCAGTCCCACATCCTTAAAAGCATCCTACTTGGTCATGGTGTATAATCTTACTGATGATTTGCTGCATTGTTTGTCAGTATCTTTTTGAGGATTTTGCATCTATGTTCATTGGGGAGATTGGCCTGTAGTTCTCTTTTTTAGTTGGACCCTTTTCTGATTTTCCTATCACGGTAATTAATACTTGCTTCTAAGAACAAGCTTGAGACAATGAGTTTGCGAATATTGCTTCTCTTTTGAGTTCATTAAAGAGTTTGAGGAGTAGTAGTAGCATTAGATCTTCTCTAAATTTCTTGTAGAATTCAGCAATGAATCTATCAGGACCTTGAGAATTCGTATGTATCTTGAAATCTTTCCATTTTATTTGAGTTTTCCATCTTATTAGAGTACAGGTTCTCAAAATAGGTACTGGTGATCTGGATTTCTGCAGGATCTGTTGTAATTTCACCCTTTTAATTCCTAATTGCATGGATTTGAGTCTTTTTTTCCCTTTTTTTTATAAAGTTAGTTAAGGATTTCTCAATTTTATTTACTCTTTCAAAGAACCAACTCTTTGATTCATTGATTGTATTGTTTTCTTAGTCTCAGTTGCATTAGTTTCTGCTCTGGTCTCTATAATTTCCTCCCTCATAAAAGCTTTGGGCTTGATCTGCTCTTCTTTTTCTAGAAGGTTGAGGTTCAACATTAGGTTTTTTATTTGAAATTGCTTTGTTTTTCTGATATGGGAATTCACTGCCATACATTTCTCTGGTAGGACTGCTTTCACTGCATCCTATAAGTTCCAGTATGTCATAATGGCACTATCATTTGACAGTAGAAAGTATCTAACTTCTTCTTGAATTGCATTTGTGACCCATTGGTTGTTCAGGAGGGTGTTATTTAATTTCTATGTGTTTATGTAGTTTTTGCAATTTCTTTTGCCATTGATTTCCAATTTAATTGTTCTGTGATCTGATAACATGTATGGTATAATTTCAATATTTTTGTACTTATTTAAGCATGTTCTATGAGCTAGTATGTGGTCTATTTGGGAGACAGTCCCATGTTCTGCTGAGAAGAACATGTGTTCTGTTGTTGTGGAGTGGAATGCTTTGTAGACATCTCCTAAATCCATTTGTTCAAAGGTTTGGTTCAGCTCTGGTGTTTCTTCGTTGATTTTTGCCTAGTTTGTATCGCAGTGGGGTAGTGAGGTCTCACATTGTAATTGTATTAGTGCTTATCTGATTTTTCATACCGATTAGTGTTTGTTTTATATATTTAGGTGCATCAGCATTTGGTGCATATATATTTATAACTGTTATCTCTTCCTTTTGGATCGTTCCCTTAACAGTTATGCAGTGGTCTTTGTCTCTTCTGATCAGTCTTGGCTTGAAATCCACTTTGTTTGCAACTAGAACAGCTATGCCTGCTTTTATGTGGGTTCCCGTTCCATGGAGTATTGTTTTCATCTGTTAACTTTCAATCTATGCATTTGTTTTTGAGTTAAATGTGTTTCTTGTATACAGCATATTGTTGGATCTTGTTTCTTGATCCATTCTGCCAATCTGTTTTCCTTGGCTGGTGACCTGTGACTATTTACATTGATGGTCATAACTGATACGTATTGACTTATCCTCGTCATAGTCATTTCCTGTTGTTGGTTCCTTTTCTTTCCCCTCTGTTTATCTGCTTGCCTTGCCCAGAGGATCCATTCACTGGGATTCATGGAATTTTTGTCCCCATTGTCTTTTTCTATCACATCCTTCAAAACTTTTTAAAGTGCTAGTTTAGTGGTCATGAATTTCTTCAGGTGTTCATCACAGAAGTATCATATTTTCATCAAATTTGAAAGATAATTTTGCAGGGTTTGAGCTGGAGTTTGGGTTGGAGATTGTTTTCTTTTGGGGCTTGAAATACTTCATTCCAAGCTGTCCTTTACTTAAGGGTTTGTGTTGAAAAGTCTGCTGTGATTTTGATGGTTTTTCCTATATAAGTGATTTGTTTCATTTCTCCAACAGCTTTTAATGTTTTGTTCTTGTGTTGAACTTCTGGAAACTTGACTATTATATGCCTTGGTGTAGTTGTTTTCTGATCATGGCTAATTGGAGTTCTATATGCCTCGTTTATCTGAAAGGCAAATTCTCTTTCTGTGCTTGCAAAGTTTTCTGCTATTACTTCTGTGAATAGGTTTTTTTTTATGCCCTTCGTGCTTTCTTCTGATTTTTTTTCATTGTTTCAAATTAATCTTATGTTGTTATTCTTTGCATCATCTAGCAGCTGTCAGATTGATTTTTCATGGACCTTGGCTATTTTTAATAAGTCTTTCAATTGGTGGTTGCTGATCACAAACCTGCCACCTAGATCTGATGTTCTGTATTCACACTGTTGATTCTGCAGCATATTCTTTCAATAGGCTTTTTAATTTCCTGGATATCTGTTTTCATATGTTTTATGGAATTCAGTTCTTTCCTATATTGGGTGTTCATGATTTCCATCACTTTCCTAAACTCCTCTATTTTTTTTTATCTGTATCTACTCTAGATTCACTAACCATGTCCTTCATTATGGTCATCGTCTCTTCAGTAAATTGCACAATTACTTCTGATTTGTTTTTTTATAGAGCCTCATTCATCTGCTTTGCTGCTTCTGCTGCTACCATTTCAGAAAGTCCAGCTGGATGGCTTTTGATTTCTTCCGCCTCAACACCTCCTGGATATGTCTTGGGCAAGCTGGAGGTCCAGGGTTCTGTCTTGCTTTTATGTTTTCTAATTTTTATTTGTTCTCTTCATTGATGTTTGTAAATTGCTTATGGTAGGTAGTTTTGTTA
The DNA here is from genome assembly GCA_004363535.1 of Dasyprocta punctata. NCBI lineage: Eukaryota > Metazoa > Chordata > Mammalia > Rodentia > Dasyproctidae > Dasyprocta > Dasyprocta punctata. Next base: position 63,711 of record RJWM01001051.1, on the reverse strand, counting down.
CTAGTACCAAGACCTCTTTAGGAAAAGGTTTACTTTTCATAGATATCTCCTGTGCATAGCTAGCTTTTGGCTTGTGGGTCTCTTCCCAGATCCTGCCACTTCAATTTGTTAGGGATTAAAGGTTGCTGTCTGTTTGTCCCAGCACCCAGTCCTTTGGTGTTGGACTATGGCATTTTTTTATAACCCCCGGACAATCTCAGTATTGGCTTCCAAGGAAGAACAACTGATCATAACAACCACGTCACTTTGGCTAGAGTAGCACAAGCAGTAATAATGGTAGCTGCAAGCACAGTCCAAAAAATGACAAACTGTGGTGACTATTAATTTGCCACCTTTAACCATCAGTATGAGATTTATAGTTATATAGCAAAATCCAAAACCAATCAGAAATGATATATAGTAAAAATCCACTTAATAGAGCAGCTTTACCCTCAGGGAGAGAATTTAAACTGGATAAGAGAATAAGGAGAGAAATAAAAGAAGAGAAAGAGATTAGAAGCAATGCTGAGGAAGATTGCGCAAGCTTCAGGAAGAAAAAAGTCAAGACAGGACAGAAAAAAAGAAGAAACAACAAGAACAAAGCAAAACAAAAAGATGTTTATGCTAATGAAGCAAAAATAATGAAAAAATGAATGAAATGACAACAAAAACAACAACAACAACAACAAAAACAAGCAAAAAGAAATTTCTCCGTAACGTCAAGCCTGTGGTTATCTTCTGATGTCTGCAGTGTTGCGGTAGTGTCAAAGTCAGAGACCAGAGTGGTGCTGGGTAACCCCAGTAACTCTGTAGTAGGATTAGGGTGGGGTGAGGCGAATCCCAGCAAGCCTGCGGCAGGATTGCAGTGGGCCGCAGGTTCCGGTGCTTTCACCTCCGTGGAAGTTCGGCCTGATCCCGGCTTCTGACTGAGGGTCAGGCCTGAGTCTTCACCCGGCGACACTCTGGGTGTCCCTTGGCTCCCTGACCTCGCACACCTCCCGTGGACATCCCTCACCCAGTTGCTGTGGGATTTCAACACTGGGAGCCCTGAGTCAAAGCCAGTCCACAGCTGCTCTGAGCATGAGGTTCTGTTGACCCCTCCCTAAAGGTGCCGCCAGCTAAACACCCTCCCCAGGGGTCACCGCTGTCGCTTGGTTGCAGCCCCTCCCCGGCCCTTGGATCACACAGCACCCACTGCTCCACCCCGCTGCAGCATTTCTCCCCGAGGCCCCCGGACTCAGCCATGCTCAGTGTGCTCCTGCGGGCTCGGCCCCCCCTCTGACACTGAGAGTGCCGTTCACCTCCTCTCTCTGCACCCTGGTCTGTCTCCTCACTTTCTCAGAAGGTTCCATTTTTCCTTCAGATCCTTCCAGGGTCCCAAAGACCATCCTTCCTCCTTCCTCTCTTCCCCAGGTTGTTATTTTCCAGTGTCTGGATTCTTAATCTTGGAGAGGTTAAACTGGATATGGTGTGCATGTGCAGAACCTCAGCTCCTCAGGAGGCTGAGACAGGAGCATTGTGAGTTCAAGGTCAGCCTAGGCTGCACAGTGAGTCATTGTCTCCAAAAAAATTGTGAGCTCAAGGTCAGCCTAGGCTGCACAGTGAGTCACTGTCTCAAAAAAAAATTGAGTTCTTGGGAGAGACGGAACATTATGACAGATGTGACAGTGCCTTTTCTCAAAACCCTATTCTCAAATGTCTTCTGCTTAAAATAATTTTGTGCTGTTGTGGGGTTTGTGTTGGACCCTAACTCCCAAGTAATACTAAGAATTCTCAAGGTGTTGATTCGGTTTCATTAATTCAGCTAAGAAGTACTGGTTGCAAGTCCCCCTGATGCTGGGCTTTGTGGCTGGTGCAGGGGTTGCAGCGATGCAAACTGTGGTCTCTGTTCCCTGGGGCCAGTGCACTGCGGAGCCTGGATGGGCCTGTGACTTGGGCTTGAACGCTGATGACTGTGACTCTTTCTGTGTGGACGCTTGACACTTTTCCATCCTGCTGGGTCCCCAGGCATAGCTGCCTGTGCACCCAGGCCGGGCTTCTGACTGGGTTCCTTGGCCGATGGGTGCATCGTGGCAGCAACCCCGCATGCGCACCTCGGCACCTCTTCGAGTTCGCCTCTCTCGTGCCAAGGAGCAAATGGAGGGAGGACACTGCAGGTTTCGAGTCACATGCACTGCGTCAAGAGGAAGACTGCACATTGTGGGAAGTCTTGAGCTCCTGACGCTTCCCGAAGTGTTCTTTGGGCATAACAGCAAGAACTTTTAAGAATTAGTGTAAAGTAGAACAAAATGCTAATTTTTTCTCTAAATTAAGACATTCTTTGAGAAATAGACCTGGAAAGAGACCAGAATTTTATTGTAGAGTCCCAGTGGGCACTGATTAGGTGGTGGGCTTTGGGCAGAAATGACCGCTCAGACTGCAGATGTGTTCAGCGCGTGCGTCTCACGTGAGCATTGTCACCGGAGGCTCTAGGAGACCGCAGGGTCAGGAGCAGTGTGCGTTTGGGGAATGACGTTGCCTACTGATCTGCACAGCACGTAGCTTTCCCAGGTTGCAATGGAAAAAGCGAACCATCCGTACCCATCTAGTGACCTTTGAGGAAAATTGGTCCTTCCTTGTTTTCTCCCTTAAACATTTGGGGAATGTTTCCGTGCCAGGCTGTCTGATGGCTTAAGGGCAACAGAGCAGAAACCACTTCAGTTAACCTGGGAGTTCTGCCCTCTGGGGCACTGGAAGCCGAAGGAAGTGAGACTGGTGGGAGGGGGCAGGTGGCCCGTGTGGGCGATGTTGGTGGGTTGGATTTGAGGGTTCAGGGAGCAAGAGAGCGGGTGGCAGAAGGGCTCTTAAGAGCCTGCTTTGCACAGTTGGGTGGGTGATCGGTCGCCTCTTTAGTGTCTCAGAGCTGGTGAGGTGGGAGGTCAAGTATGGAGGAGCGGCCTGCAGGGCATCTCTTCAAAGTTCCTCATGCTTCTAGGTTTGGGATGGAAACTGAGGTTGCAAAGATTGTGGTCAGAAACCTTAATGACTGTGAGAATGCTGGGAATCCGCCCAGGGGGTTTTCTCACCAAGACTGAGCTCTACTCTAGGGTTTCTTTTGGTTTTACTTGGAGGGAACAGATGCCTTGATAGATTTCAGTGAAACAAAATCATTCATTTCAGGATGAGTTTAGAAGTGAAACTTTGAAAAAATGCTTCAGGCTATTTTCAGTAAGGATTTATAGGCTGGTATGTTCTGTGACATGAGACCCACTGTCATTAGGGTGCACCTTATGTCACGTTGCATGGTGTCTGCTGATAGGCACAGCAGGGGCTCCTGTGTCCCCCGAAAGAGGGTTTTGAATAAACTAGGAAGGTTTTACAGGCAAACATCCCAAGTAGCTGGGAGTTGACAGAATTGATTTATGGGCCAAGATTGGAAAGGGGGTGTTATGGTTTATACATAGTTTAGCAGCTTAATTAAGTAACTCAGCAGGTCTACATCCTGGGGTGTAGAGCACAAGCAGTTACCTGTCATTGTGTCAATATGAGAAGGTCAGAAGTTTAACTGAGAGACTCAGCAGGAAGCCAGGATTCTTACTTTGTAAATATCTTCATCCTGTGCAAAGGAAGGCAAGGAGATTAGTGAATGCTACACCCACCCTGGAGGGGGGGGGGGTCCTGTGTACAATATAAGGGAGGAAATACAAGGGAGAAAAAGATGCTTGCTCTTCCTCCTTTTACTCTGGCTGCTTTTTCTGTGGTTGCTGCCTTAAAGTGTTGCCCCAGTACCATGCCACCCTGCCTTGGAGCCAGCTGATTATGGACTGAAACCTCTACAAACTGTAAGATAAATAAACCTTTCCTTCCCTGATTTTGGGTGTCAGGTGTTTTGTCTCAGCAAGGAGGGAAAAGTAACTAAGAGGGGGGAAAGTTGTTTTTGTTTTTGTTTTTGTTTTTGTTTTTTTTGGGTAAATGACAAAAGTGGAGAGAAAGCCAATCACAGGGAAAACATAAGAAAGAGCAGGAGCTCTGGCTGTCCTGGGTAACTGAGGTGTCTAAACATTCACTCCCAGCCTGCAGGGATAGAGAGGAGGGTGGGGAGGACAAAGAGAAGGAGAACCAACAAGGACAGAAGAAGTGTCTCCTTGTGATCAATCCTCGCTCAAGAGCTCTCAGACGGTAGCCCCAGAAGTTTCCATCTGCTTCAGGGTAATGAGAGCGGCCCTTTGACCGTCGCCTTCAGTCTCGTAAGAAGAGCATCAGAGTAAGTTCTGTCCACTTGGTTTCTGTGTCCTGCACACACATCTGTGCCCTCACATCATCCATGGGAAAATATCCCTGTCTTGCAGAGTGTAGGCTTTGTATGGAAAATTTAGCAGTACAGAAAATAAAATGTAACAACCCGGAAATCAGCCCAGCAAACCTTCTGGTGGCTTAGTGCGGCCTCTAGGCCCCTGCGTGGCCCTTTGAGCCAGCATCAGGACTCCCCGTGCCCCCCACAAGGCACCCCACTTCGCTTTCCCCCTGGGCTCTTGGGCACCTGCCTGTCTCACTGAGTGGACAGGTGCTGGAGCCCCTCACACTGGGGATGTCCTCGTGGACTCCGCTGGCCCCCTCCTGTCTCCGTGACAGGTCTCACCCTGCGCACGACTCTGCCGTCTTCAGCTGTGGGCTCGGCCACGGCCTGTGGTCCCCAGCAGCCCCCGTTCTGCCCCTGCCCTGTGCTACTGAGTGACTGACACTGGTCCCTGTCCCACTCTGTCCCCGAGCCATCGGCCGGTTGGGTTACTAATCGGTTCTTCGCGAGGTTCCTTCCCCCTCCCAAAGGCCTTCCCGGGCTGCAGGCTCACGATGGGCACCTGAGCGTCACAGGTTCCGATCCACACTGGCAACCTCCGTGGGTCCTGCTGCTGACGTGAGCCCCAGGTTCCCAGGACCTCCGAGTCCGCCCCTCCCCTGGCTCCCCATCGTCTTTCCTCAGGGCCCCCTCTTGGGAGCTTGGTAAATTTTAGACCCCCTTTCACAATCCCTGTGCTGCTGTTCATTATCTTAGTAGATTTGTGCTATGACCTGGTTATTGTGTTATAATCCCTAACTCACACCTCCGGGGCAGAACCTTGGCGCCTTTGTGTGACCCTCCCCACCGCCCGCACTCCACATGCCTGCATGTGCTAGACGTGTTAAACAGTGGTTTTATTACATGTAATTCTCAGGCAATAGAATTCAACCACCTAAGCTGCACGCTTCAGTGTGTTGTATCCAAAAAGCCAAATCACAAAAAGTCAAATCAAAAGAGCCTGACGTCTAGAAACTTGGAAAAGAGAAGCGCTTTATTTTAGCTGGTACCCAGCAGCATCTACCCCAGCAAGCAGCTGAGGGAGAGCCCCCAGCCGCTGTGAAAAGGGCTTTTAAGCTTTTTAACCGCAAAACAGGGAGGGGTGCAGGGATCGGTTACAAAGTTGCAGTTAGAAGTCAAGCTCGGCAACTTAGTTTACCATAAAAACAGTCAGCTTTTGCAAGTCTTGGGTGGAGGTCTCTATTGCCAAACAACTTGTTTTCACCCAGGGAGAGGAAAATAACAGAGGCGGCCACAATTTTAACAAGTGCAGAGTATCACAAGTGTTATAATAATGTAGTTAACCCAATAATGTCAGGAATTTTAAATTTTATCATTTTACCAAGGAATTAAACAAAACTCGACACATACAGAACAGGAATTCGGTGCTTCTTGAGTATAACAAGTGGGGCTTACATTCAAGAGCTGTGCAGCCTTCACCACAATACATCTTTGAACATTTTGATCACCCTTTCCCCCAAAAAATACAGTGAACCTTTTCATGGCCCCCTTTGCCCCCTGTAGAGGGCATGGCCCGTGCCCTCTCCAGCCCTCCAGTCCCAGGCGACCGCTGACCTCTCCGCCAGCCTGTGGCTTTGCCCCTGGTGGGCGCACCCTCCACACCAGGGTCACCAGGGCGGGGGCTCCTGCGACAGCTTCTTGAACTTAGCATCCTGTCATCGAGATGAGCCACGTGGCACGTGGTCCAGCACTTCACCCCTTTCCGTGGAAAGCCTGTCACGGTGGCCCGAGTACCGCCTCTCGTTCATCCTGTGACTATGTTCTCAGCAGCTGCTCCTCTGTACGCCTGGGTTTTGTGTTCCTGGATTTAACCAATCGAGGGGTGAAAATACTTCTAAAATTTGCACTGGTAATGAACATGCGCAGGGTTTTTTCTTGTCCTTATTCCCTAAACAGTGCTGTGTTACAACTATTTCCACTGAATTACCGCGGCGTGGAGGTTAAGTCATCCAGAGAGGGCTCGAGTGCGGAGGGGACTGGGGACGTGGAGATGCGGAGTCATCTTACAGGAGGGACCTGGGCACCTGTGGTCTTGGGGGAAACCGCTTTCCCACGCTGACTGAGGATGGCTGGATTTCGTTTCTGCACATCCCACAAGCAGTAGGCTTTTCACAGGGGAAGAATGGAAGGAGTCGTTTTTAAAGGTTGATTTTCTAGTTCGATAATCCCAGAGAAGTACTTCCTTCTCATACAATGCCCTGCTGGATTTGCAAGACACTTAAAGAAGAAGGTGAGAAGAAGGATTGGTTTTCAAATAAAAATATGAGACCTGAAAAATTTTTCCTAGTAAAGTCTTTTTTTTTCCCAAGAGGGATTTCTTAGGAAATGCAAATATGTATTGTTCTGCATAAGGCAATGTTAGTTAACGGTAGGCACGAAGTATGGAATTTTGTACACAAAGTGAGGTTCCAAAACCAAAAATAATTGGAGTGGGGCCAATTTAAGGAGACTTAAGAAAAATTTAAAAATCTGTGGAAGAAAACGACAAAGAGGAGGTAGAATAGTGCTGGCTCAGGGGTGCGGGAGGGGGTGCGGGGTGCATCTCGGGGGGCCGTGGGGGGGGGAGGGGAGCGGTGGTGAGGGAGGCCGGCGGCCCTGTGCCTCCTGTGTCGTCAAATGACCGTGTGCCTGGACATGAGAGGAGCCCATGCAGGAAAAGCCGGGCCATCCGGGTTCTGCCGGGCGGTGCACTCCGAGCGGAAGCAGGCACAGCCTGGCCATCTATCAAGCTGTACCCGCGCCGTGGTCCGGGTCAGGCGCAGCCCGTGTGCTGCCTCCGGGTGCGGAGCCAGAGGCGCGCGGAGCCTGGGAATCGCCCAGGACTGCGCGCAGCTGGGCTGAGACTCCGCCCTCCATCCACACCCTACTCCCCCAGCAACCCCAAGCACACGAACCGCCTGGCGGTTTTAGTTGAAATGAAATTGACTCTCAGCAGCATTTGACTTTGTTTTTAAATTAGTTGTAATGTCATCCCCTATGCCAGCAGGTGTAGAGAGATTTGAGGGCGGTCACAGCGACTTATAGACCATGTTAAGAAGATTTAACTTTACTCCAGGGGCGGGGAGTTTTTAAAATTCTTTGATTTCCTGTTGACCAAAGATACCTATTGACCCGGTGCCGTGCATGCACTGCGTAATGATCAAGCTGGAGAATGAAAATATCCGCCTCTCTAACATCAATCACTGCTTCGCGGAGAGAACATTCATTATTTTTCCTAGCTGCTGCAAAATGTATCGTAGTTCATCATTCACTGTCGCCCCACTGAGCAGTGCAGCCTCAGGTCTTTTCCTCTGGTTTAAGTGTGACTTCAGTCAACCTCTCCCCATCCACCCCGCCCCGTGGTCAGTTCTCGCTTTGGAGCTGCCCCTGTGCGATGTGGGTTTGCGCTGGGGTCAAGGTGGTTGTGCACAGAACTGGAGAGAGAAAGGCCAATCGGCAACTCCTACAACACTCAAAGGATCTGAAGTGAGCCAGAGCTTGGGAAGGATGGAGGGCACAGGCATGCATCAAAGAACAACAACGAAATCGCTTGGTGGTTTGGAGGCGGGAGGGGCAGGAACTGTCCGGGATTCTGGGGGGGTCTCGGGCAGGTGGAGGGGCAAGGCGCCACCTGCTGAGATAGAACGTTAGAGGCAGCCTGGTTCTTGAGAAGAAAAAACTATTTTAATGTTTTCCATGTTTCCATTTTGGGTGTGTCCTTTACAGCCGCATGGCTGTCTTGGGTCAGAGCCCCTTTCGCCTCACCAGATTCCCCACACTTGGTGTAGAAGCTGCACTGACAGTCGGCAAGTCTGCGCCTTCCCTGGGGTCTTCCAAGCAGACAGCAGCTTTGTGCACTTTCCTGGGCCCCTGGGGCGACCCAAGCACTCCCAAAAGAGGTGCCGAAGGCCTGGCCTAGGAGCTGGCGGCTCACTTGTGAAACCCTCTCTGGCGCAGGCTGCTCTGGCGGGAGGCACCACCACCATCATCGACTTCGCCATCCCTCAGAAGGGCGGATCCCTCCTGGAGGCCTTCGACACCTGGCGGCGCTGGGCCGACCCCCAAGTCTGCTGCGACTACAGCCTGCACGTGGCCGTGACGTGGTGGAGCGAGCAGGTCGGGCTCCCGGGGTCGGTGTGTCCTTTCGGGTCCCCTTGTCCTCACTCCAGGCAAAACTGGTAATAGATGTCAAAGGGCAGGGACCGAGCGGGGTTGGTCGCTTCCAGGGACCCAGAACCGGGGGAGGTGCCACTGGGTGTTTCAGGGCCACCTGACACCATTCACACCTGGGGCCCGAGTTCCCCCGTCCAGCAGGATTGATTACAAGATTTGGACTGAAAAGACGGTTTTGAAAGCTGTTGAAATATGTTGTTCCTCCCCAGATAAAAGTATGCTTGTTTGGGGGAAGAAAACTTCTCGGGATTTTAGTTACAGCTGGTTTTCCCCCACTGGACTTCACTGAGGAGGCTTTTTACCTGGAAGGTGTCACAGTGGCGAGCAGTATTTGAGTAACTTACGTTCCCACCTCCCCTCCAAAACTGGACCTTAGACTCCAGGTTAATATAAAACAAGTAATCAATCTTTAACAAATAGTTCAGCCAACAGGATAGCAAGGTTTATAGTCCACAGCTAAAGTTGATTTTTCTCAATAAAAATAAAAAAAAATAAAAAAAAAAAAACTGCCACGCGAAGTGACGCCCTGCTCTGTCTTATGCCCTTGAGGTCAGCTCCTCCCTCCCTCCGCCATCCCCCCTTTCTCGCTTCGTTCTCATTTCCTCGCTGTGGCTGCACGGGCGGAGCAGCGAAGGGGCTGGGGTGCCCCTCCCGGGCTTCTCCCGTGAACATCCGAGGCACAGACTCGCGCAGCGCCGTGACCACGCCCCGCGGGCCGGCGGAAGCCCCGAGCTCCCGAAGCCTGGAGGCCCAGGACCGCGCTGCGGGCGGGGTCGCCTGTGAGGAAAGCGCCCGGCTCCGCCCCTGCTGGTGGTTCGCTGCAGTCTCGGGGTTGCTCGTCTCGAACCTGCAGCGGTCTCTGCCCCCGTCTTCCCATGCGGGCCCCCAAGTGGGCAGCAGTGTCACGGTGTCCTCTTTTTTAAAACCGCTGGCTGTGTGGGATTCCGTCCGCACTAAGGACCTCATCCAAACTACACCTACGGAGGCTCGGTTTCCAGCGCGCACGCGTGCCCGGGGCCCCCCAGGAGCAGGGCTTGGGTGCCTGTGCGCGAGCAGCGCAGGGGGCTTCTGGATGGTGGTGGGACAGGACGCTCAACACGGGGCCTGGGGAAGGGCGCTGCGCTCGGCGGCTGCACCGTCCTGCAGCCCCTTTGGAAGCCAGCGTGTGACTCTGCGGACCGTGTGCAAAGCACCTCCTTATTATAAAATTAACATACTCACTGTAGAAAATTTGAAACTGTAGAGAAAACAACAACAACAAAAAGAAAAAAACAAAAACAAACAAACAAACAAACAAAAAAACCGAGGCGCAGTCCAGCACACTCTGTCCCCTGCTGGTCTTATGACAAGTCATGGCCTCATCCACTCTCAGCACTGCAGCGTTTGTTTCCATTTGGTTTTCTGTATTAATTTGTTAATTCGACCATGGTTATTGGGCGGTCGCCACACCCGGCACCGCCCTGGGATGTGGCCGGGGCTGCCAGCTGCGCAGCCCCGCTCTCGTGGGCAGATCCCCGGGGCCGATAGGTGACCAGCAGGCTGACCAGCCCCGCGGAGAGGGAGTGAGATGAGCAGGGGACTCCCAGCCGCGGGTGCGGGGGGCTGATGTGCCTCGTCCTTTTTTTTTTTTTTTTTGTCAGTACTGGGGATTGAACTTACAACTTCACGCCTGCCAGGCAGGCCCTGAAGCCACTGAGCCAAACTCCCGGCTCATTGCCTCATTCTTAAAAAACTTGCGTTGTTTTATTTTACACTTTTTAATGAGTAGCAAAGTTAACCTTTTTGCATGTTGATTAGTCATTTATATCAACTCCTTGAATTGATAGTTAGCTAGTTCATTTGGGCTGTTAAGGTTTTTTTTATAAAGTTGAAAGAGCTTTTGCCAAAAAGACCGATATTTCTGTTTGCTATATTTTTTTATTTGTGTGTTAATCTATAGGAGTTCAACTTTCTTTGCTCAAATCTACAGATTTTTCCTATGAGTTTTTAATCCATCTTGAGACTTGGACCAGGCCTGCAAAGACAGTTTCCGAGTTCCTCCTGATCCTCACTCGTCTGTTGCCCTGGGCAACCCAAAGGCTCAAGCTCCTGAGTGGCCCAGTCCCCTGGAGCTCCTGTCCCCTGCCCTGGGCCTGCTGGGGCTCCACACCGAGGTCCTGCTTCCTTGGCCAAGCCCTGCTTTCTCCCCCTAAGAGCCTACCCTGCAGCTCTGACACCTGACCCCGAGTCCGTTCCTCCATAGCCTGGATTACTTCTAAATCCACAGTGACTTCTAAGACAGCCACATGTGTGAGCCAAAGAATTTTATATCCAGGGATCTAAGTACTTTGCGGAAAGCTGTGAACTTTTTCTCGAATTACTCTATGACAGCAGCAGCAACTCATCAGATAAAATAGGGGATGGCATGGGAGAAAGACCAAAGAGTTCACTGCATTTTTTGGAACTAAACTATTGTCCTTATTTTATTTCTTTGTTGTATGAATGTACCTTTCTGGAGAATGTTGAAATTATCGTTGAAGCAAAAGAGCAATGTGTGTCGTGTTTGTTGCCCCTTAGGTCAAAGAAGAAATGGCCATCCTCGCCCGGGAGAAAGGTGTTAACTCCTTCAAGATGTTCATGGCCTATAAAGACCTGTTCATGGTGCGGGACCCAGAGCTGTACGCTGCCTTCACGCAGTGCAAGGAGCTTGGAGCTATCGCTCAGGTCCACGCAGAAAACGGAGACATCATCGCAGAGGTAAGCGCGCGAGCCGGCCCTTGGCAGCCGTGAAAACGGACTTTGAGAATGCTCGGCCCCAGGAGGCAAGTAACACGTCAGGAGAGCAGACGCGGACAGGCTGATCTGGGGCGGCTCCCAGACACCTCAGTCGGTTTGCTTGCGTCCCTGCTCGGGTTCAGTCAGCTGGCTCACACGCAAGAGGGAGGATTTCTCCACCTCAGAACAGCTGCCGGCACGGGACCGCACACAGGTGCCATGGAGAAAGCGCAGTTTTCCCTGTGCCCCTTGGGGCCGGCTTTGTGCTTTGTGTCTTTACTGCTGCTTCTGATGCTGAACTGGACCGTGTCTGTGTCATCTGAGCCTTACCCAGTGTGGTAGATGTCTGTTAGGCCCTGCTCTTTTCGGAAACCGGGGATTAACATGTTCTCTGGAGGAATCTAATGGATATTTTTTCTGGTTCGTTGCATTATTGATGCCCAAAGGGTTCACCATGTGTAGGATTCACAGATTCATCTCTGCCCCTCGGTATCCACTGACCTTTTCTCTCCCGGCTCCGCTCCCGCTAACGTGAGTGAGACGGAGGCCCTGCGGCCAGGGGCAGCGGGAGCACTGAGGGCAGCGCACGGCTGTGAAGCAAGCCGGCCGGGGGTTAAATGTGACTCTGTGCGACACAGCCGAGTCGTTCCCCTCTCTGTCAGGACTCTGTCTTTCTCCTGCCTTTTTCGTAGGGATGAAATACGGTTCTGGCAAGAGGAAATAACAAATCCGGTAACCACTCAGTGGGTTGGGCGGGGAGCCAGGGAAAATGATTCAGGGAAAAAGAGCAGAGCTCATTGGTAATAGATGACCAGGAGTCACTTGGACAAGGACTTCGGTTTAGTTTTATTTTGTTGCTGTGAACCAAGACTCAGTCTGGAACATGGACCTTGCTTTCCAAAGCGCTCGGTGGGAAACAACTTGCTATCTTTTTCACCTTTTCGGGCAACACAATGTGATGATGAAATGTGCACAGAGAAAATTAACATATGCATCGAGAATACGGGTTTTATACCAAAGACACTGCACACGCATGCGTGCACACACACACACACACACACACACACACACGCCTGCCTGTGCCCACTGATCCAAGTCTCTGGGCGCCTTTCATTTCTGGTTTTGGTTTTGGCGTTAACCCTTCCTGCTGTCTTCCCAGGGGGCCAAGAAGATGCTGGCACTGGGTATCACGGGCCCCGAGGGTCACGAGCTGTGCCGGCCTGAGGCCGTGGAGGCAGAGGCCACGCTGCGGGCCATCACACTGGCCAGTGCGGTGAACTGTCCCCTCTACGTGGTGCACGTGATGAGCAAGTCTGCAGCCACGGTCATAGCGGACGCCAGGAGAGACGGTGAGCCCTGGGACAGCTCCCTCGGCACCGGCTTTGGCCAGCGCCAGGCGGGAGCCACAGCTGCAGCTTCTGCCCCTGGGAAACTGGCTCGACGGCTGTCCCCGCTTTTCTGCCTCCTGATTCACCAGCACCCTGTCGTCGTTCACCCCCACCTGTGTGTGGTTTCCTCCTCTGGCTCCTGTTCCTGGCCACCTCTCTTCCTTCAGGTTATTTCTCTCTTACCCTGGGGGCTGCATTCTATTTCTTTCTGCTGCACGGCTCCAGCCCCCACGCCACAGGCAGCCACACGCGGACCTGCAGGCTCTGTGTGAAGCTCCAGGAACTTCTAAGAGGTTTGCACACCTCCTCGGCTTTTTTGCCAGCACCTGAATCGGGTCGGGGCGGGCACATGCAGTAAAACGTTGTTTTGAGTTGGTTCATTGGACAGCAGCTCTGGCGTTGGAGCAGTTGAAGCAATTATGCAGCAGTCTCTTTACAATGATTATTTTATGGTGTTAAAATGAAAGATTTTTATCCCCAAATGCCTAATCACCTGGCTCTCCTGTTCAATCTGACATAGAAGAGACAGCCTCCTAATTTCAATATGAATGGGACAGAAAAATAATTCCACTTATTTGCAAGTGCTGTCAAGGATGAAAAACAAATCCTGTGCGTTTTAGGTAATGACTCTACCCCTCCTGCGTTCGAGCTGGAAGCTTCTGGCTTCTCACTTGTACAAATGCAGACAGGCACAGCCAGTCTTGTAAGCCATCCTGGCTGGGCTCCTCTTCCCCGGAACTGGCTACGTTTTTATGATATGCATTACAAAAACTGTAAGCCTGGATTTGCTATGTCTATGACTGGTACTAAAATAAATCTTGTCAAAATTGCTTTTCTGTGCACAAAGGTTCAGTAAGGATTCGGAGCCATCTGCACTTTTTAAATGTAATCCATCAATATGTGCGTTAAACTTGATCTACCCAAGCATTAAGGGTGGGGGGTCTTAGTATCAGCTATTTCTGATTGCTTCCCTTCCGCGCCCTGCATATGATAGATAGGATTGCAGTATTAGAGCGGCCCTCGAAAAAGAAAAGGCTGCAATTGAGACTTTCCCACCAGATGGCGCTGTTGCCAACTCTGTGGAATTGGTGCATTTCCTTCGTCAATTGCACCCCATAACGTGGAAAGGGATTTAAGAAACAGTAAAACCAGCAGAAACGACCAGTCCTACCCCACCAGCAAGCTCCGGTTTTGACAGTTCTGTCAGGAAGCAGTTTCTTGATCTTGGATATTTATTTAGCATTAAGAGAATGTCATGAAAATCAGAGCAAAGGTCTGGGGAAGACTTTAGACTATGGATGATAGAAAACTATTAAACTTTAGTATGGGCATTTTAATTTTATCTTAAATACATTAAATTCAATTTATTCCTTGAATATGTAAAATATTTACGTGATCCAAATGTCAAAATTATACATAAAAAATATTCAGGGGAGTCTGACTTCCTTTCCTTCTCATATTCTGTAAGTAATCATTTTTATGAATTTATGTCTGGCCTATATTTGCAGTTTCTTTTTACAAAGAAAAACTATGTTATCTTCCGGTTTCCTCTCATGGCCTATGTAGAAAATAGCATCTTGTACACAATAGTATGCGTCCTCTAGTTTTGTTGTTGTTCCCCACTTGAAAATACTGTTCATAGGGCACAGTGGCGCACTTGGGTTGTTCCCAGGCCTTACTGTCGCGGTGAAACCGCACCCACAGCCTCCCGCACACGCTGGCCCGTCCTGCGCGAGGCGTGGCCGTCTCCGCTCGCTGTGGTGCTAAGTGGCCACAAAAGGCAGCTTTGCTATCTCACAGTTCTAGAGCTCAGATCGTGGACACAGATCTGCCGGATGTCTCCATCACTTGCTTGTCCCTGGGACGAATACCCAACACCTGCCTTAAAGGAGGAGAGGTTTGTTTCAACCCGCGCGTTTAGTCCATGGTCAACTGGCTTCGAGCAGAAGCAGCTGGGCGGAGGGGCCTGGGGCGCAGATTTCCCCATCCTGAGGTCAGGAAGCAGCGGGGCGGGGCCTGGAGAGCCACGCCCTCCCAGGCCACGCCCAGGGCCCGCCCCCTAACCACATAGCTATGAACTCGGGGAAGAGTACAGCGCCCCTCATCCAATCACCTTCCGGGCATAGGAGGCTTGAGCTAGGGACACTTTAGATGCAACGCGTACCTCAGGGCTCGCACCGGGCGTCTGCAGGGCTGATTCCTCCGGGAGGCCTCGGGAGAGAAGTCCTTCCCTTTCCCTTCCGGCAACCAGAGGCCATGGCCCTCCGCTGCTGGTCCCCTGCGTGACCTCCCACGACCTTCAGAGCCCACGGTGCCCGGCTGAGCCTTTTCTGGCTGTCTTGCTCCAGCCTCCTGTTTTCTTTGCTCTTCAGCTTTAAAGATCCTTGGGTGCCCTCGAGCTTGCCCAATTAATCTCCATCTGGAGCTCCGGATTCACATCTGCGGGCTTCCTTTTGCCGTGTGATGAAACCTATTCCCAGGCTGAATGGATTGGCGCGCGAACGTGGCTGGGGCTCCAATACTCGGCACCCACGAAGAGACCTCGTGGGGTAGATTCCTAGAAGTATGACTGCTGGACAAGAGAATAAGTGCCTGCGTGATATTTTCGATGTTGCTACATTCCTTTCCTGGCCCATCATGAATATGGAATACTCAGAACGTCACCCCAAACCTTCCAGTTGAGCCAGACCTATTGTAGTAGTACTTGTGAAAATGCCTTAATGTTCAGTCAGAGAGGTGGCAGAGCTCTGAGACAATCAGGAGAGAGATTCTCCACCCCTCCCACGACCCCTTTCAGCAGGGCCTGTGACGGAAGAGCTGGAGGAAAAGAGAGACCCAGACATGAACTGCGCATGTGCTGGGTGCCGGTCTCAGCAACCCCGAAGACACACCCTGAGGACGTGGCGGGACGAGAGCTGCTGGACCGCACTGGCCTTTCTGGAAGATTCCTCCACCCTGTCCGCACTCAGCTATCATCTAACCTCATTTCTGAACATGTAAGAACAATGGCGCTCTATTAGCTGTGATCCTGCATCCAAGAGAATTCAGCCTTCCAGGTGTCTGATCCAAAGGTCTTCACTCCATCAATGCCTGAGCCAGGCCCTCTGCCTTCTGGGGCCTCATCCCAGACCTGCCGAATCACTGGAACCTCCCAGACCTGGGTGCGTATTCAAGTCAGATGCCCTGTTCCAGGAGGCACGCAGGATACCCAAGTACTGACTGCCTCTATTGTGGCAGCGTAGAGTGCAATGCTATTAAATTTGATTTCATTATTCAGTTGCTAACTCTATACCCGGCATGATCATAACAACTAACTTTGTTTCCTGAGTGCGTAGTATGTGCCTGGCATGCAGCACTATTTTAATATCTTTTATCTCAGTTCAGGTTTACTCTGTATTAGCTCATCAATGTATTTTAGTATATGTTATCTTTTAAAACTTGTAATAATAATGCTTCAAGCTCAACTTTATCTGCTTTGTGGCTGATAAGATTAGGCTTGAGAGATGACTGGTGAATTAAACACCAGGTGGATTCACCAGTGGGTGCAAATGTAGAATGCAAGGCCGAGCCCATCGGACACGAAAGCCAAAGCTTTTCAGTTGTTTCTTATTCACTTCAAGAAGAAATCGGGCTAGAGTTGGGGAAATAGGGACTCCAAGTTTAGATTTAATGAGTTCCACTTTTAAAATATTTAACTGATTTTGGGCTTCGGACATTACATTTTAAATATTTTATTGAGCACATGGTCTTCTGGTTACATTTACTGCTATTAAAAGCGTAACACCCGTCAGAGATGGAAATGATGAAGTATTTGGTGGAAAGTAAATGCCTCTTTTACTCTCAGTTACTTCACTCTCTGCAGCTATGATTTGAATCAAATGTTTGGTGTTTGGTGGTCACCTCCAAAATGTTAAAGGGTAAGTGTCTCATAGTCCTTTGTGATTTTTGAAGATACCCTTGACTTCCATGAAAAATGAGTATTTTAGCTCATGCAGATTTTACCTCCTGAGGTCTGAGGTAACGGTTGTGATTCAGGCTGGCTTCACGGCTATAGTTAGGTTTCTACACTTGCTGGACAGCCTAAGCCTCAAGCTTCAACTGCTGCGGTGTAAGATGGTGGTAATGCTCTGCCCTATGTGCAGAGAGAGCTTGAGAGAGATTCGTGCCACTAAGTGCAGTGCAAATCTGTGTTACTCAGATCCACTCACGCAGAACCATTTCTGAGGTCAGGGTCACATTTCTCTCCCTGGAGGCCGGAGGGCAGCTCATTTCGGTTGCTACGTAGTTACACCATTATAGTCCTGGAAAGTTTCTTGGTTTTCCCAGAACATTTCCAGTTTGCTCTTTTTAAAATGAGTTAAGAAAAGAAACAAATGCTTCCTCCAGAGTACCATGAGAGTTTCCAGCTTCCTCACTCTGCTGTCTATGAGTACAATCTGCCTGACATACCTTACAGCCAACAAATGTTTTCTTTGTTCCCAGTTCTCCTCTTTTCTCATGCCTTGGAGATTCTCTGGAAATTTTTTAAGGAGAAGAGTGCGGAAAGTGTGTTTTCTGGTTTCGCGTCCTCACATGTGTTCAATGATTTGAATAGGTTTAGGATTTTTTTTTTTTTTTTTTTTTTTTGCGGCACCGGGGATTGAACTCACAACCTCGCACCTGCCAGACAGGCACTTAAGTCACTGAGCCAAACTCCCGGCCCTGGTTTCTTGAGGCAGGGTCGCACTGTGTAGCTCAGGCCGGCCTTGCCCTCGCGTTGTAGCCCAAGCCAGCCTCGAACTCACAGCACTCCTCCTACCTCAGCCTCCCGAGTGCTGGGATTAAAGGCGTGCACCACTACACCCGGCGAGTGGGTTTAGGATTCTAAGCTCAGAGTTACTTCTGTTTTGAAGGGCTATCTTCCTCCCAGTGCTGAATGCTGCTGGCCTTTTTTTAATGACTCATCTGACCTCTGCAATGCCCTCCTATTTTCCTTCATCCTAGAAGTCTAGAAATTTCAATTATTTTTATTTAGTATTTGGCCTTTAAAGAATGCCGTGTTCAGAGGCCTCTTTAATCTGAAGGTTGAGCTTTGATTCTGAAATTCTTCCTTCAATCATCTTCACATTTATGTTCTCTTTCACCTTTCCCAGGAACAGCTCCATAATCCTCTGGGTCCTGTAGCTATTATCACCTTTTAAAAACACCTTAACTTTTTGCTCTTCATTTAGGAAATGTTTTTATTTGCTTTCCCTAACCTCCTAAGGAACTTGGCCTTTTCCTTTCTTGGTTTTGAACATCTGAACACCCTATTGTCTTTTACATTTAAAATGGGAAGATTTACCTTATATCCAATATAAAGCAGTTTAAAACTGGCTATTCTAGAATATTTCAAAACATAGAACTGTGTGGCTAGAAGGAAACTAATGTCGTGGAGTATGAATTTGCACAGGCTGCTATAACGAAGGGTGTGGAGGGAGGCTGTGTCTGCACCACTCTCCTTGGCTTGGAAATGGCCATCTTCCTATGTCCTCGAGTTCTTTTCCTCCTGTGTGTCTGCACCCAAATGTCCTTTTCCTATTAGGACCCCAGTTGTACCAATTTAGGGACACCATGCATCTCACAGGCAGACATTCGGTACATCATTCCCTACATCCTGAGGGTTCAACATCTGAATTTTGGCCAGGGGCAAAAGATCCAGCCTGCAACCCCAAAGTGACTCCAGGGTTCAAGGAACGTGCTAAATACTGTACTTTCAGAGACATAAATTTATTTGACCTTCACACTGAAAAGACATCATGATTCCATTTCATAGATGAGGAAAACCAAAACTAAGACCGATTCATCCTGTGCTAAGCTGAGAAGTTGCACAATCTACGTGAACTTAAATCTCTATAATCCACTCTACCACGCTGGCTCCATGTATTCTCCTTCTTCGTCATTTCACTCCTTTATAAATGTAATATTTTGATTCTAAGCAGAGCCCAGGCAAGTTTTGCCTTATTGGGAAGGTTTATTTTTATGTGACTTTGTCTTCCCCTTCCCCAGCCAATGATTCTGCACCATCTCTGCTTCTCTCCCCCTCCCTGGAAAAACTCAGTAAGGTGCAGCTCGAGGGTCCCCACTGCTTCCCCTCTCCTCTCATCGCCGTCCTCCGGTGCCTGGGCTGGGGAAGGCAGCGTGTGGGCGGGGTTGGCAGACTGCATTCTGCGGAGCGCTTTAGATTCTCTCCGAGCGCAGGATGCCCTATGGGTGGGAGGCTGCGTCCCAAGCACAGGTTTGTTTTGTTTTGTTTTGTTTTGTTTTGTTTTGTTTTGTTTTGTTTTGTTGAGCCAAAGCATAAAGAACAAAGCGAGAAGAGCTGCGTGTAGACAGGGCCCAGGCGCCTGCGAGCTTGCTGAGTGGTGGGAGGAGTTGAGTGACGGAGATAGATCTCTGTCTCCCGGAGATGCCCGAGCCGTCTGATTGCAGATGGCATCAGAAGAGCCCCAGCCTGAGGACAGCTGCAGCGCCTTCCACTGCCAACGCGGTAGGCGTAGTAACCGAAACCAGGGCGTGCGATTGGAAAACTGCTCAGCCACACCCACAAACAGCTTACAGTTGACTTAAACATTTAAAAAGACATGCTCTGCACCAAGCAGTGAAGATGACAGTTTTCTTAATAGCACAGTGCATGGGATCTGCCGTCTGAAGAGAAGAGGTTTAGTTCTAGGTGCACCACAGACGACCCGCGTAGTCTCGGGCCGAGGAACTGGGCTCCTTGGGCATCAGCTTCACACCAGCGTGCTGGCTGCTGTTCAGGTTGACGAGGTCATGCACACAGCCTGGCTGGCTGTGGAGGGCTGCACCTTTGTGAGCTACTTTCATCATTATTTTTAGCCCGTATCTATCAGAACCCACATGTGCATTTTGAGTCTCCAGTTTATGAACCACCTGCGTCCCCAGTTCTCTTCCCCCTTCATTTCTTAAAACTTTTTGGTCCTTTGAAGATGTCTTAGAACCACTGTGAAATAGGCAAAGAGCAACTAGAAATTTTTACTTTTTATGTATTTATGGACACACAGGGGGAGAAAGTTGAATGTAACCCAGTTTGCAAAGAGCTTGAATATACAAAAAAAGTGACCTGTCACATTCTAAAGGAGCTGAGCCCTTCCCAGGAAACGACCTGTCATCTGGTTTCAAACCAGCCTGGCAGAGTCCCAGCAGGCGCTGACACTTTGAATTTTTCCCGAGCGTTGTGAAAGCAGCAGAGGCACTGAAGCTGTGTGCCCACATCGCCGCGACGTGCCACGCGCCTGAGCGGAACGTGCTGTGAGGATCTTTCCTCCGTGATAAAGCACCCGCCGGCAAATCCTGAGTCGGCAACTCAGAAAGGGGCTGCGAATCGGTCTCTGAGTTCTCGGTGTCCCAGCGTCTGCAAGAAGCGGTCCCAGAACAGCAAGTTGCCTTTGTAGGTGGAGGTAAATGGAGGTGACTGTCTTGCTCTCTCTCCAAAGTCTTGCTGCCGGGCGTGGTGGCGCACGCCTTTAATCCCAGCACTCGGGAGGCTGAGGTAGGCAGAGCGTTGTGAGTTCGAGGCCGGCTTGGGCTACAACGCGAGCGCAAGGCCGGCCTGGGCTACATAGTGCGACCCTGCCTCGAAAAACCAGGGCCGGGAGTTTGGCTCAGTGCCTTAAGCGCCTGCCCTGGCAGGGGCGAGGCTGTGAGTTCAACCCCCGGTGCCGCAAAAAAACAAACAAACAAACAAAAAAAAAACAAAGTCTTGCTGGTTCTCGAGTCACCAGACACGATCACTGCTTATTCTCGGGGTCAGGAAGAGATGCGAGTGGTGCTTCCCCTTTCTGGGAAGAGTGACCCCGGAACGGGGGGCGGGCAGGTGTTGGCTTCATGGAAGCTGCGGGTCCAGCAGTGGCTAAGTTCCTGGGGCATCGCTTTCACTGGCCACACTTGACTCCTAAGTTACTTAGGGAATCCTTAGCCCTCAGCAAGCTGGCTTTCATAGAAACTCTTTTTTATTAGTATGTGTGTGTAGTACATAATGTTTATGTCCCTTGTGTGGAGCTGCCACACATACATAACACATCTCAATTCCAGCGATGGGGAACTCCATGCCCTCCTCATCCCTTCCCTTCTCTCTCCTCCCATCTCTCGATTTCCTTCCCATGTGAGAAAAACCCCTTTCCCTACTTCCTATGATCTATATTTTATTTTGCTCTTTATCTATATTTTGGATTTCTGATACAATAGAAACCATGTGATACTTAAACTTGTGTCTGATTTATTTCATTTTATAGTCCCAAGCCACCTCCATTTTCCTGACTCAAGGTTATCCTTCTTTATGGCAGAGTAGTACTCCATTGTCTGTAAATACCACATTTTTTTAATCCAGTTATCCGTTGATGGACATAGAGGCCCCTTCCCAAACCTGGCTATTATGCATTGTGCTGCTATAAACATGGGTGGGCACATATCTCTGTAAAATGACTTTAACTCTTCCAGGAAGATGCCTAGAGGGGGACTAGCTGGGTCAAATGGGATGTCTAGTTTATGTTTTTGGAGGACTCTCCGTTCTAAGCTGGCTTCCGTGGTTTTTGGATTTCCCAGGCTAGCCGGGAAGAGAGCCGGTGTGGGGAGAAATGACCGTGAGACAGCGGGGTGTTGGCCCCCCTTGCTTTCCATGCTCTCCCGGGGAATCAGTGAATCTCAGCGGTGGAGCAGGACTGTAGAGAAAACTCGGCGGCCGGTTAACCGGAGTGCGCTGACTTGACGTGCCAGGGCCCTTTCCGGCACTGCTATTTGATTGCTGGCATAGGACACGGTTGACACCAGGGAATCTATTATCCCGACAAATGCTAATCAGACATAGGGTTCTGATTTTAAATTCAAATTCGCTGAACGATTAAGTTTTCTAACATCGTGTGCTTTTGATGGGCTTATTTACATGATTTTTAAAATATGCGTTTTGGGCTAAATTTTATTATCTGGGTGTTCTTTTCTTTCATAGAAGTTTTTGGGGGATATTTTAAAAGGGTGTGAAAAGGTTATCAAGAGTTGTACGAAGGTGGATTCCATGTGACCCACGGAACTCACTACATCTGACTAGCGTAGCATCAACCTTAGGGCCAACAGAACCCAACGCCTGGGCTCGAGTCCCCCTCCCCTGCCCCATGCACGCAGAGCGGATGTACAGTAACTGTGGTGGGGCCACGCAACCCCGTGGATTTGGTGAAGGTAATGATGGCATTGGTCCAGTAGGGTTTCAAGGTTTCATACCCTGCAGCTTTCTCTGGGGGTTGCCGCGGTTAACTATGGATCTAGCATGGGAGAGATTTGCTTCTACCCATGGTCTTGCGCATCGTGGGGTGGCTCTGCCTCTGCTCCCACATCTGTCCATCCTAGGGACCAGTGGCGTGGTAGAACCCTAAGCCTGCTCTCACACGTTTCTTGGAAGCAGTGCGTCCCTCACCCTCAGCTCTGACTGGCCAGGGTGAGTCAGGTGGCGAGTGGGCGGGATCACTTGCTACACCTCGCAGTGCACAGCAGCCGGAAGGCCCCAGAGCGCCGCAATCACTACTCGTTCCTCTTCAATCCTGTACGCACAGCGACGGTAGCCTGGGATTCTGATCAGCTGAAGCTGCTCTCCTCTGCTAGGACAGAGAAGGCTGAGACTGTTTGTCACACAGCTCTCTCGAGAGCAAAGAGAGGCGCTGATTTCTTCCTTTGAACTTCCAGGGAAGGTGGTCTACGGGGAGCCCATCGCGGCGAGCCTGGGCACCGACGGCACTCACTACTGGAATAAAGAATGGAGCCACGCGGCCCACCACGTCATGAGCCCACCCCTGCGACCGGACCCTTCCACGCCGGGATTTCTCATGAACCTGCTGGCTAAGTAACTGAAGCATTTTACCAAAAGATGTTTCCGAGTCTCCAGGTTGGGTGGAGGAGAGCCTGTCCTACGTGGGGCGTTCGTGAACCTCCTGTTCTGTTTCCCCAACCTGACAGCCCTGGGCACCTGCTTCCCTGGAGAGCAGAGCGCACCACCTTCATTGTGCCGTGAAGAGTCCGAGCCTCCCGTGCAATCATCCGTGCTGAGCTTCTGCTCTTTGCTGCTGTTTTCCATCTCTCGTCTCCCGGAGCCCAGGCTCTTCATCAGACCTGTCTTGTTTGCTTGCTCTGCTTCGCTTCTTTACAGTCGGTTCACCCCAGGGCCCCCAGTCTGCAGGGCCAGTGCTCCACAGCCAAGCCGCATGCCCAGCCGGCGTCACATTTCTACCTAATGCTGTCGTGTTTGTTCCTGTGCTGGAATAATCCAGAAACCGGACTGGCGCGCAGGCCGCTCCCTCTCTGGGAGTGGGTGAGTCTTTTCTCGAGAATTATGCGGTGCAGAGCCTCCCGACACGGCCGGTTCACAGACCTCCAGTGTCGGCTTAGCAGAGCAGCTCTGACCGCCGACGTCCGCGCGCTCACCTGTGCCCTCACCTCCCTTCACGCTCCGCATCCCCGAGGTCACCCACAGGCCAAAGCAGCGCCTGTCCCTGGTGTGTCGCACACCTGTGCGGGTCACCGTGTGGCAGTTTGCCTTGGAGGAGGCCACAGCGGTAGGATCTCTCTCTCTCTCTCTCTCTCTCTCTTTTTTTTTTTTTTGGTCTTTTTGTCTTTTTTTTTTTTTTTTTTTTTTTTTTTTTTTTTTTTTTTTTTTTTTTTTCTCTTTTTGAGACAATTCCCTGATGCAGTTCAGGCCGGCCTTCGGCTCACTTGGTAGCCCAGGCTGGTATCGAACTTGTAGCGATCCTCCTGCCTCAGTTTCCTGAGTGCTGGAATCACAGGCGTGTACCCCCAAGCCCAACCGCAGTGGTGGGATCTTGTGTGGAACTCTGCTCTCTTCACTCACATTCTTCCTAGTGACCCGACGTCATTGTCATCAGACACATTCAACCACCAGTGTGTGAACGAGGCAGGTTCATAATTACAGACCCAGGAAATGAAGAGACTGAGCCCAGAATACACGCAGACGGGCCCCGCGCTTCTCCCGAGTGTGCGCTCTGGCGCTGTGCCTTGGACTGCAGACAGGAGAGGGAGGAGTGTGCGTGTGAAAAGGCTCCTCCTTCTCCCTCGGGTTCCTCTGACTTCCGGCAGAGCAGTGGTCAGGAGCTGAGAACTGTTACGGAGGTTTCCGGGCCCATGCCACCAGCCCTCATGGTTTTGCTTCTTTTCTTTTCTTTTCTTTCTTTCCAGTGATGATCTGACCACAACAGCTACTGACCACTGCACCTTCAACACCTGCCAGAAAGCTCTTGGGAAGGACGACTTTACCAAGATCCCCAACGGGGTGAATGGTGTGGAAGACCGGATGTCCATCATATGGGAAAAAGGCGTGGTGGGTTTCCTAGGATCCAGCCCGATTTTCCCAGCTGTGCCCTCAGCCTCCCCAGGGATGCTAGCCGACTGTTCGTGCTCCTTCTCACCCCACTCCGAGGACAAATCACTGTCTCCTCTGCAGGCCCAGCCTGGAGGACGCATGGGGGCCATTCAGACGGGTGCGGACAAGGTCATTTCTGACGCATTAGGGCCTTTCTGCTTCATTTCTTATGTTCCTGAATCCCAGTGCCGCCTGCGTCTCTAGTCCGGGTTTGTGAAATGATAGGACGCTTATCCCGTCCGTGCCTTCTTTTCATGAAATCTGTGTCGCTGTCCTATTCGAAAAATTGTTGTACAAAGAAAGACAACAATAAGTCACATGGAGAAGAACTCAAAGCCCAGGAAAAACGTTTTGGAGGAATTCCCGTGACTAAAGACGTCGCTCCCTGGGGATGGAGAGGAATCCGTAGCTCAGTGGCCGTGCGCTGACCCGACCCGCAGTTAACGTTGTACGCTCAGAAGTCAGCAGGGGAGGCTGGCTAGACCGGGGGTCCCGCACCCTGCCCTCCTCACCCACCCCAGCAGCCCTCTCTCGAGGACACATGAACCCTGTGTCTTCTTTGATTGTTTGCTTCTTCTGAGTCAGCGCTTCACCAAGTCTTATCAAACGCATTTTAAGAATGGGCCCTTCTTTCCATGGCTGCTGTCTTGCTGGAGACCCGCATTGTGTTAGGACGGTTGCAGTAGTCCCACAGCCCGTGCCCCTGTCCGCGCGTCTCACGTGCTGCAACCTGTTCTCCCTGCCGGTACCAGAGTCACTGCTCAAAACCAGGCTCCACCCCTGCTGCTCTCCACCCAAAAGCGCTTTCACTTTCTCCACTACCAAAAGGGCAATATTTGAAAAATTAATGTACTGCAAAGACCTCTGCTCATCACCCTTCTGCCTCCTCTCTCCTCCCTCATACGAACCCTAACTAATCCCGGTGATGCCCCTTTCTTCCTCTTTGCTTAGGTTTTCTTGCTACCAGTCCACCCTGCTTCTCTGATTTGGTGTTATTACAGTGTCTCCATCACAGCAGACTTCCATCATCTGCTCTGGTTTCCAGATATATAAGTGGCTTTAAAGCGATTAAATATTTCTTAATAGCACACATGAAACTATGTTCTTTTCTGAAGCATTAAGATGGTTTATTTCTGGGACTACTACTCTCAGGGCTTGGTTCTTATTCATTTTCTGAGGTGTGGATGGTTAAATAGGCCTTAGGATCACTCTTACCATGTAAATATACATCAGGATAAGCTCTCAACGCTTTCTCCATATTAAAGTCTCTTGGAAAACACTGCCCACGATGGGTGAATCTCTTGATTTTTCATCTTGTAAAAGGCATCATACCTCATTTGAAAGCATCACAGCCTACCTCATTTTAATGCTAAAAATATGTTACCTGAGGTCCCCAAGAAGTCAGTTAGATCACAAATGCAGTCAATTGTGCTGGAAAACTTGAAGCGGGAATTGAAAATAGCATTGGCAGAGTTTAGCTGTCATCCGCAGCGTCTCCTGTGCTTCTGGGAAGGCCGGGCCGAGGGGCTGCTTTCTCAGCTGAGAAGTGTTTGGATGTCGTCCTCGGGCTTCCCCGTGCCCTCACCGCCTCCCCGGCTACCGTTACGCTCGTTTGATGCTTCCCAGATCCGAGGGGTCGTTGGCTCTGTGACATAAGAAATTATGTGCAGTTGTGTTTGGTGTGAGGCGGAAAAGTCTTGTACTTTTATTAATAGGAATTTTTAAAGTATGTGATCAAGAAATGCTTTTCCTTCTTTGATTTTTTCAACAGCACAGTGGTAAAATGGATGAAAACCGGTTTGTGGCTGTCACCAGCACGAATGCAGCCAAAATCTTCAATCTTTACCCCAGGAAAGGAAGAATCGCGGTGGGGGCCGACGCTGACATTGTGATCTGGGACCCGGACGCCACAAGGTGAGCCAGACGCTCCCTTCCCTGGCTTGCAGGTGGAGACCGGCAGCCGACTGGCACCGAAACTGTACTTTGGCCTTCATCAGCCCTTCCTCATCAGCTGGCTTGTTTTGCCTTCTCAGGAATGTTGAGCCTTTGCGCAAGACATGGTTTCGATGTACAAATATTTCTTTGTTTTTCTTGGCATAGAGGATGCAAAAATTGTGTTGCATTCTCTGGAAATGGATCTGTATAGAAAACCAATATGAATTTTCCACTTCAGTGCCTGGCGAATGCCGAGTTCACTGGGAGGAAAGGTACCAAGCAAAGAAGGAAATAAAAGGCTTAATTGGAAAAAGGCTGAATTGAAAACTCAAAGTAATTACAGCCTTTCTAAAGCTTTCAGATAGAAAAATTCTAGCACAAAAGACATCACTTTTAGCTTGCCAAATTTTCCAGTTGAGTTCATCTTGGGCCTATTATTCCCGGTGGACTGGAGCTTTCTATTTCCAATTTCCATAATTTTATGTTAATATTTCAGGTCTGGCAAATTCCACCAACTCACAGGAGAGCGTTGGGGAGAGATGAAGCTCTTATAATTTCTCCTCGCAGGACGTTAGCCCACACGGTGCCTGCGAGTGGATTCGAGTTCCTCCTCAACTTCGCTGTTGTAAGAGAGGGAGTCCTGCACACATTCACGCTCTGTGTGTGTGCATGCACACGCGTGTGTGTGTGTGAGCAGGAGCACGATAGGCCCCCCGCCTTCTCCACATAGGTCTTTATCCAAAGTCCTCTAAGTGTTATATAGTAGTAAGCTAAAGTCTGTCATTTCTTGGAGGTGGCATTGTGCTAAACAGCCGGCTCCCCTGGGCTGCCCCTGGTGCATCCTCAGAGAGATCGCCACTGAGCACCAAGTGAACGTCTGGGAGCCTAAAACACACCCGCAGTGGTCTCTGAGGTCCTGCCTGTGCTTGCCGCTGTCCTGTCTGACCTCACTGACCAGTCCCTGCGGCTGCCAGGCCAAGGTCACGGCCAGGAGCTTTCAGACAGACAATTCACGGTCCCTGCAGTGCCATTGCAGTGAGGCGGGCATCTTATTTACAGAAATATCCTAAGATGCCAACCAGGCACGGCTCAAGGCCTTCCTTATGATGTTAACAAGCAGCCATTGCCCATTTAAGGACTTAATACCTGGTACAACCAAATGTGGGCGGCTTCTCTACTAGGCTAGAAAAGTTATGCTTGGGAAAGCAGTGGGAAAGAATCTGCTTGGATCTGGAATGCTCTGTGGATGGACCGAGCAGGCAACACTTAGAGAACTCCAGATATTGTTGGTACC
Organism: Dasyprocta punctata; assembly: GCA_004363535.1. Lineage (NCBI taxonomy): Eukaryota > Metazoa > Chordata > Mammalia > Rodentia > Dasyproctidae > Dasyprocta > Dasyprocta punctata. Next base: position 36,475 of record RJWM01001051.1, on the reverse strand, counting down.
AGCCAGCCGGGCCTGCCCAGAGCTGCCTTTACCGTAACTCACATAATCCAGGCTGCTCCAAGCACAGAGACCAGGGAGTCCTTGAAACATCCTTTGGTTTAGGGAGATCATAAAGTTTAGTCCAAAAACCCAGTAATTTTCAAGAAGTAGGGCAATCGTCTTGTGGAAGAAATAATTATTTAAACAGGATGCTTTTGAAGCAAAACACCCGAGACATCATAGTTATAGTAATTTGTGCTTGCATAGCTCTGAGTGGATTTAAAAATACTTTCATATTAAAAATCGTGATTTATAGGTAACACAGGTAGGATCACTTTATAGTGATGGGAGAGTTGTAGCTGAACAGCAGTGAAAGACGGGTCTCCTATGTTGAATGCTAATCCTGATACATCAACGCCGTTGGATTAAGCATCACCCGGCAAACTAGAGGGGCGCACTCCTGGGTGTGGACTGGTGGCCATGCAGTTGTGGCCTCGGGCCCTGCCTGCTGTCCCCGGCCCCCTCCTCTTGCATCCTTTTCTGCCCACTGTGAACTCAGCAGCTCAGCTCCGCCAGGCCCTTCTCCGCGGTTTCTTCCTGGGAGCCAGCCAACCGCGCACTGGCATCTCCTGAAACCCCGAGCAGAACCAAACCTCTCCTCCCTTAAGTTGTGGGTGTCGTGTTTCATGTCAGGCAGCAGATATGAGAACCCCAGCCTCGTGGCACTGAGGTGACCCCCGCGCGAGCGTTTCCCTAGCCTCAGCACCGGGCTTCCTGTGATGTCCATACTGACTGTCCATGTCCCACTTTTTGTTCCAATAAGGCACCCCAGCGACTGAACGCTCTTTGATTTGATTCTCTTCTGTGTTAGTCTTTCTCAAAGGTGAGGGGGAAATGAAGAGACCGCTGAGGGGTGCAAATGTTCAGTGTACCCCCAAGGGCCCTGGAAGGCCGAGGAAGCCACTCCCCCTCTTTAAGGCTCTGTCCAGTGTCCCCACTGGGCCGGGCCTCGAGGGTCCTCCAGCACGGGTGCAAAGCATTTTCTCCCTTAGACAGGTGGACAAAGAGAAATGACCGGGGTGTAAGGCTGTGAATAATTCGCTGGCTTTATTTACCACGTATTGCCGCTGGGGAGATATTTATAGGCTGTGATTATGTCTCCTTGAGTCATGTTTTTATACAAATTTAGATCGCTCCCTCACAAGTTCCAGCTACTGATTTCTATAACATTGTCTTGTCCTTCCCTTTCTACTCAGTTGTTTCAGAATAGTACATAATGGTCCAGATGCAGAGATCTTTTCAAGATCTATATATTACCTGCTCAATTTCCCTCATGTTTGGTCTAAGAATAACTAAGCTAAGGTCAAACCAAAAAATTCTATGCTTTTAGGTTTCTGTCTATCTCTTTGATCCGTTCTTTAGTATTTCTTATATAATAATGTTCATTTATATAATAATAATAATAATAGACTGTTAATGCTTGAAAGTGCGTGGCATGGTTTTTGGATGAAGATACTTGTGAATTTTGCATTTAACTGCAAAATGCTGCATCTTCTTTAGTAGAGGTGTACACCTGTGCTTCGAATTCTCCTCCCACGTCTTTCTACAAAGCAGCACGGGCCCCTGGGCCTCCCCTAGGGGTCACTGCCAGTGAGCTCAGGGGTGGAGTGCTGGCCTCGCATGCGTGAGGCTCTGGTTCCACCTGCGGACACAAACACAGACGCGTGGATAAATAAAACACACTTCAGATCTGCTCTCACATCCTTTTTTTTTTTTGTCTCCAGTGTGTTAATTTCTGCTCTGATCCTTACAATTTCCTTGCTTGTATGAGCTTTTGGTTTAGCTTGCTCTTCTTTTTCTAGAAGCTTGAGGTTCAACGTTAAGTTGTTTATATGTGCTTGCTCTGTTTTCCCGATATGGGTGTTTACTGCTATAAATTTCCCTCTTAAGACTGCTTTCATTGTGTCCCACAAGTTCCGGTATGTTGTTTTGTCATTATTGTTCAACTGTAAAAACTGTCTAATTTCTTCTTTAATTTCATCTGTGACCCACTGATTGTTCAGTAGTGTGCTATTTAATTTCCATGTGTTGATGAAGTTCTTGTGGTTTCCTTTGGCATGGATTTCCAATTTCATTGCACTGGGGTCTGATAGTATACATGGGATAATTTCAGCTCCTTTGCATTTACTTAAGCATGTTCTATGAGCCAGTATATGGCCTATTTTGGAGAATGTCCCATGTGCAGCTGAGGTGAATGTGTATTCTGATGTTGTGGGGTGGAACACTCTATAGACTTCTACTAGGTCCACTTGTTCAAAAGTTTGATTTAGTTATGGAATTTCATTATTGATTTTTTGTTTGGTTGATCTGTCTTTTTGTGCTCTCTTAAATGTAAAGGGAGATTGCTACACCTGTTTGCCTACCTCACAAGATACTCGTTAGCACCTCATGAGGTAATGAGTGTGAGGGTGCTTTGTGAGCTAGCGGCGTGCGCTGTGTTCCTGTTGTTACGCTCACTGGTTTGCCCGTGTCACGCTTGGCAGAATATTCCTGGTGTCCGTTTGCCCGTGTGACCAGGCAGACAGGAACCACGGGTTCTGTTTCTCTAACCCTCAGATCCTTCTAAAAAGCTAGAGATCTTTTCATTTTCCTTTTGTTTTACTGTTCTTCTGGAAAACTGGGAAACACCCTTAGGTTTATTGACTTGCTGTAGACCCCTTTGGTTCTCTCTGACGTATCTGGCAGATTAAATCCTTTAGGGATTTTCTTTAAACCACCATCAGCATATTTTGCACTACTCCTGCTCGCGCTTTTCCGTGGTGGGCCACGGAGAGACGGGCTGTGGAGGACGCGGGAGGCGCATCCGGGGCAGGAGCGTCCGTGAGGCTCCCACAGCGCCGGGAGAGGCCCCGTGCCCGCGGCCCACCGTTGTCCCCTCGGCTCCGCGTGGACACTTACACAGCTAGCGAAACCGAGTCGTCGGTCATCCATACTTCACCCAGATTTGCGGAGGTTTTGCCTCATATCCCAGGATCTCACCCCAGATCCCACCCTGCATTTAATCCTGCCTCGTCCTGAGGCTCCTCTGGTCGGCGACGCTCTCCCTGCCTTCGTCCCTGACGACCTTGACAGTTTTGGGGAGCACTGGTAAGACCCTTTGTAGCAGGTCCCCTGGAGTGATTTTGCCGCTGGTCTCCTCCTCGCGAGCCTCAGGTGCTGGGCTGGAAATCGCGGCGGTAAAGGTCGGTGACTGGCGCAGGTAGTGCGTGACCTGGTGCCCGCTGCGGTGGGGTTGCCGACTTCTGCACGGGACTGTCCCCGCCGTGTTGTACCTGGAGGAAGCCGCTGTCGCCCACACGCCCGGGTGCGGCTTTAGGCCCTGTTTTCCGGGCCCAGATCACCGCAGGACAGTCCCGGCGGGATGGGGCGAGCCGGGGACAGAGGCGCGCGGTTCCTGAGTCTGCCTTCCCTGCGCGGCCCCTTTGTCTCCGAGGCAGAAGCGGAAGCTGGGAGAAAGTACAGTGATTGGCCTGGGATCGCACCAGAGAGGAGTAGGTGGAGGGTCTGGAGGTGGGGTAAACTGAGGCCCCGTGGGGGCCCCGGGAGGAGGTGGTCACGTGTGAGAGGACAGGCTGAGGAGGTCGGGTGTTGTCCCGCCTTCGGTGTGTTTGTTACAGGCGGAGGCAGTCTTAAAGAACTTGCCTTGTCTAAAGCATTCTTGAACCCCAACCCCGCTTCTCTGTCACCTGCCCCACTTTACCGTGGGGCGCACGCGGCTGTCTGACCGCACCCTTGGACACAGACCCAGATTTTCCTCCCGCGGCTGTGGTGGGAGCCGTCGCCGCCTGCAGGGGGCGCTGCCGGCCAGGCGCTGCTGTGCCCGCCCCGCCCCCAGCCGCGGTGCCCGAGCCGCCGGCCGCTGCGCCCCTTTACCCGCACGCGCCCGGCTCCCCGGGAGCCCGAGGGCGCAGAAGGCCAAGGCCGCGCCTGCCTTCCTCCTGCCCCGTGAACCGTGCGGGCCGATGCCTCTGCGCGAGGGCACAGGGGGTGGCGGTGTGGACAGCGCCCCGCCGGCAGCCTGGCACTCCGGCTGCTCTGCGCCAGCGCGTGCGTGTGCACGGGTGTGCAAGGAGCACGCGCTCTGCAGCGCCGACCCCAGCCGGGCCGGGCGAGTGCTGGGGCTCAGCGTGCTGCGCTTCGCCCCGGGGTCGGCGCGCCTTGGGGGCGCGGTGGGACTCCGGGCCGGGAGGGAAGCGGGTGTGCCGTGCCCTGTGTCGTCAGGCCCGCCCCGCACCGCAGGGCTGAGATGAAGAACGAGCAGGCGTGCCGCCGGCCGACTCGGTAAAACCCTAGGCCCCTAGGCGGACAGCAGCCTGCAAAGTCCGCAGCGGCAAGGCAGGCCTGCAGCCACGGCGGCTCCTGAGCGCCCTTCCTCAGCTTTCAGTAAGGGGCCCTCGTTGCCGTGGCAACAGTCCCTTTCCCCGTGTTCGTGAGCTACAGCCTATCTCGCTGCATCTCCACAGGCAGACAGGCGGCCGCGCCGTGTGCACTGGAACGGTTAATGAAGACGTCTGGTTGGCCCATGTTCTGCAGAGCGCGCATATTTTTGCTCACAGTTATTTTAGTTTATTATTTTTTAACTCAATTACAGCAGGCTTTGACCTTGAATGCACTGTTCTTGAAAGCGTTGTGGTCTTTCCTGCCCAATTTCCTTCCCTTTGTCCCTGAAGATGGAGATGCATGAATTTAGCTTTACATTCGGTGAAGAGTGTCCCTCTCTGGGTCTGGGAGGGACCTGCCGTGGGGATGCGGGTGTTGGGGGCGCCCTCGGGCAGGCAGTGAGGTCCCAGCTGGGAGCACGACCCCCTGGCCAGCACTGCTGGAAGAGACCACCCGGCGGCTTCCCTTGAAGCTGCACATTGTACTCTGCTTACAGATTTCTGTATCACAGCTCTCCTCCTCCTCCAGAGAAGAGCTGCACACACAGGCACACATACGGCTGCACATGAGCACATGCACACATGCATGCACACACACAGTCACATACATACACGTGCACGCACTCAGACAGTGGGCACATACATACAGGGATGCCCACACATGCACACTTACCTACAAGTGTGCTCCCAGCGTGACAGCCCCACTGCTCTGCCTGTGCATAAGCATGTCTGCTGACACACATGTGGTTGGGAGGGGGTCGGACCTTGTTAGACGGGTGAGTGGAAGGGGGTAAGGCCGCCACGAGCCCTGACCTCATCCCACTCGTCTGCCCAGGCGGTGGAGACGGAGCAGGCAGGGCGGCTGCTGCGGGGGTCGGAGCTCGGTTTTCCGCAGCTGCAGCCCCGCCCGTGCCATCCCAGATCCGTGCGGTAACTGTGGCCTCAGTTCCCTGGCAGGTGAAACGCGTCCTTACCACCCCAAACCCATCCCGCTGTACCCTGGGGTGAGGACGGAGGCCTTGGGCTAAATTCCCACTCAGCTGCATGCAGGCCTCTGTGACCTGGGGAGTGTTGCTTAATTTCTCTGGATTTTAATTCCTTTGCTGAATGGACCTGAGTGTTGCTGCGTTTAAGCGGGTGCATGTGAAATGCTTGGCTCACGGCTTGCTCAAGCTATTAGTAGCAGGCAGTCGGTCCGTGGGAAGGTGGCTGGGAGAGATTGCTGGCCGAGGCTGCCATTCAGAAGCCACTGCATGATGATTAAATTCAGACCGGGCCGCAGATTCCAGGGTTGTATTTCATAAAAGCTCCATTTCTCTTTGCCGGATCCACCTCAGTTCTCACCAAGAATGACTAAAATTGAGAGGTTTGCCTGGATTGTGTTGCCTAAGACAGCCTGGTGCAATCAGAATTCATCAGAGCTCCAGAGCTGACACCTTTTGGAAATTATTTGCAGTGAACTGTTCAGATAAACCACCTAAGATGCATTCTGTGGCCTTTGGAAGACAGTCGTTTAAACGAATCAGATGCTGCATGAAAACAGTAGCTTTGCTGGTTACATACGGGTGAAACTGTCACCGTGATTTAGTCCCAGTTGTTTATTTAAGCGTGTTCTTATGTAACTGAGCCTTTCAGGGAACTAGAAATGGCTTCTGGGACTTTGCTACTAATCACTGCATTCTTTTCCAAATTATAAAAGCAAAACTGCTTAGAAAGGAACCGTGGTGGCCATTCTGCCTCTCATCGTCCGCCCTGCCGAGTGCGCACCGTGCGTTTTCAGCATTAAAACTGGGCAAAAATCAGCATCCAGGGGCAGGTTGTATAAAAGGCACTTTCCTCGCTGAGCTCCTGCCGTAGTTTTCTTGCTGCTTGGCCGATTGTCTGTGTTTTTCTGCCTTTAGCGTTGGTCTCTCTTCCCATATCCCTGGGTTTAGAACAGTTCCAAGGACACAGGACCTCAGAAGTCACTGCATGAATGAACCCGATACAGTTTTGGGCCGATGGAAAAAATGTGTGATTTAGAAACCCCTCTCTCCGGTCTCTGTTTAGCCCCTAAGACTGGTGCAAGGGCCATGTTGTACGTTTTTGTTTTGTTTTTCCCCTCTGGATGGAAAGAAAAGGAAAAAGAATTCTGGGTGTTTCCATCTCCTTCCCCAAGCAGTGCTTAATGAAGATGCTGTCCAAGTCAGTGGCTGGTCAGTGCCTCTGTCCATTAACCAGGCAAGCCCCAGCTAGGACCCGCTGTCAGTCAAACACCTCTGATTTTGATCTCAAATCCTCCTCTAACTCAGGCTGGCTGCAGGCTCTGGGTTATAGAGCAAGCAGAGGACAGACAGAAAGTGGATCACAGCAAACTTCACACCAGTACCTGGAGAGAGCTGCAGGTTCTGAGATTCTCATTGGGTACCTCCGAGCCCTGGTTTCCTGCAAAGCACACAAAATTAACTTACGCTGCCTTTTATTCTTCTTCTTCTTTTTATTTAGCTTTTATTTTTATTTTTAGAGCAGAGTATGGTCTCTGCAATACCAGCATTGTCATCATTAGGAATTTGTTGAAAATGCAAATTCTCCAGCCCCATCCATGCCTGCTGTCTCCTAACCCCAGGGATGTGGCAGGCGGGGAACCAGCCCCACAGAGAGGAGTTTGAGAGCCACTGGTTTAGACTCCTAGAGTGAGACACAACTGAGAAACTCAGAGTCAACTGCAACTCAGTTAACACCCCAGGGATCTCTGTATTTGATCACTGCCAGTTTTAGGGAGCTCACCAGCTAACCAAGCAGTCCAGTTGTTTCTGCGTGGGTTGAATTCATCAGGACATTCTTTCATTGGTTGCACTAAAAGTCCTATAGTTTTGTGTCTACGTAAGCTTTTGATTGTGTAACTTTATATAAGTTGTATTGTGCACTTGTGATGTGAAACTCCCTCAATACTGTGTGGGACTTCGCTGTGTTGAAATGTGTTTGGTTCATTCATTTTCAATGCTGTGTAGTATTCTGATTTATGAATATATCATAATTGACTTTAGATTCTTTTTTGCTTCCGCTATTTCGCTGTTTCAGACCCAGTATACTCTTGTCATATGCTCGTCATTCGTTTTGTCTCTAATTTGTTCTAGATGGAATGTTGTTCCATTCTTCCCAATAGAAATATGTAAAGTTGTTTTTTTGTAGCTAGACACAGAACTTTCCTTTTACCTCTGTTACATTTTACTTCACCCTACTTTCATTCATCTTGTCGTTCAAACCCCCTTTTTTTCTTCCGGTTGTTTTTGGAGGCCAGGTCTTGCTGGGTAGCCCAGGCTGGCCTTGACCTCACTACGACAGACCTGCTGTGGGCGACAGGCCTGCCGTGCCTGGCCGGGCTCCGCACCCTTCTGGCTTCCTCCTGGGCGCCCCTAGCAGAGCCAGGCGCACGGGGCCTCGCAGGAAGCAGTGAGGCCGCTAGGGCCGCTCTGCCGCCGCCACCTGGGCCTGACTTCCTCTGTGTGCTGGGTCGGGTCATCTTCACGCCCCGATTGTGTTGCTGGCTTCCTTCTGGGGCTGCGAGTGTCACCCAGGGCTGCCGTCCGCTCGCTGGCAGGGCGGGTGGGCTCTGCTTCCCTGGGAAGCCCCTCCTCCGGCCCTTCCTTGCCTCTTTTCCTGCCTCGGCAGGGCCCTCGGCTCCCCAGCTTCCGGGTGGGTTCCTTCCATCTCTGCCCCCCACCGGCCTGCCCTTCCCTCCCCACTCGCTTTCCATCCGAGCCCCTGCCGGGCATTCACAGCAGGCTGAGCTTCTGGAGGCGGAATAATGAGAAGCAGTTTACCCAGGATGGGGCAAAAGCAACCGCTGCTTCTCTGTGCAGAAGGTCACTGAATTCCTCGCGCCAGACGGGGAGGAAGGATTAATCAGCTGCCGGCAGGTGGCCCTCCACCGCAGGGTTCCTGCTGTGTATGGGAATTGCTGGGGACCTCTAGCAGAAACGCAGGTCCTGGCTCTCTACCCTCAAAGGGGCTGCATTTTGATTGGATGCATGAGATACAAACATAGGGAAGGATCAGTAGTTTTGGGAAGAGAAAAGTGGGAAAGGGCATTGAATTAGCCCTTCAACTGCCTGCTCCAAGATGGGCTGAGTCCTGGCCCGGCTGCCAATGTCAAGCCAGGATTCTCCCCGGCGCAGCAGGGCCCTCAGGCTGGCAGGGCGGCCGAGGCTCGCGGGACCTGTGCTTTCCAGCTCTGCGGGAGATAAGTGGTGACTCGGGGTGAACGTGAGCCAGGGAGAGGGGCCGGGCTGTGCTGATGGGGTAAGAACTCAGACAAGATGAAGGCACAGAGAATGAGGGGACAGAAGTGAAGAGGGGACAGCAGTGACTTCAGAGCAAGACCATGTTTGTTGGTGACATCAGGGCTTATTGGAGGCCAGCTGAGTGCAGTTCACTTATGCAGAGCCGGGTGAAGCACTTGGGCTCTGACTGGACGATAAGAAACACCACAGTGACCTCAGACTACAACACACGGCATGCGACGGGGGCGGGGCCCAGTGACTGAGGGCCGTGCATGCAGGAGAGATGAGGTGACCGCGTCAGCCCACCACGCCGTGACAGCAGCTACTCCACCCGGCTCCCGGGTGGGACGCAGGTTTTCCTCCTGGGCACGATGTGGACCTGAGGAGAATGGTTCCAACCCTGGGGATTGTTGGACAGAAGTAAACCCTGCGATCTGGCGTGTGGCATACGAGGGTGATCGACATACACAGTGAATGTGGAAATTTATGAAATTCGTACAGTGGAAGCCGCAGCGTCGTGAAACCCACTGAAAACACTGCCCTCGCTCTCAGCCCATTGTTCTTGCCACTTTCTGAAGCGGTCCTAGAAGTAGCTTTCCTGACTGTGTGTGTGAGATGTAATCAGAAACACCGTGACTGCTGCTGCCCAGTGCCACCCAACAGAGGCCAGGCTGGGGAAACGACGCTGCGGCTTCATCCACCTTCTTCCCCAGGTCCTGCACCACGCGACCTCGGGCTCTTCCCCAAAAGCAGCACATGCAAAGGAAATGCAAATCAATTCGGGACACTGAGGCAGCCACCACGGCCACTCAGGAAAGAGGCCTCCGGAACCACTTCAGAAAAGAGCAAGAATGGGGTGCAAAGTGAGGGCGAGGATTTCGAGGGGGGTTAGTGTCAGCGTGTCCTTTCCTGTCCTGGAGTTTTTAGCTTAAAACTCACGATCTGTATTGATCATACCATGTGTGGTAAGACTGTAAGAAACATGAACGTCATTGTCATCGTCATGTAGGCGATGACGAGACACTAGAGATATACGAGCTAGCAGGGAGAAGTCAGAGTTAGTGACTTTCCAAATGCGAGTTCTTAGAGGAAAAAGCAAGCGTAGAAAAATCAGCAATCAAACCAGAATCTGGGTTTTGTTTTTTTCAATCAGGGTTTCATCCATCTGTACATGGAAGCTTTTCTGCCGGTTCATGATTGGCAAAGTACAGTTGAGACTACGATTTTGGCAGAGTAACACTTGGGTCTTCCATCATGCAGGGCTATTAAGCAATTTTTGGGGTGACCCAGATGTGCTTTAAAATCCTTTGATTCTCAGGTGCTCTGTCTGGCAACGTGGGCTCTGCCCTCTGGGGATGATTATCCACAGAAATCCTCCGTGTTAGCTTCCTTGGCCAGGGATGGGTCACTTGTGTGGCTTTCCTCTCTTCTTCGTCTTCTTCTTTTTTTTTTTTTTTTTTGTTGCTACTTTAAAGGAAATTTCTGATTATTTCCATTGCAAGGATTACTAAGAGCACAACGATTGCATCAAAGAGTAGGCTCTTTTGATACAGCATAATCTTTGACTTTCCTTTGTTTTTTGCTTCTTTTATAGGTAAAAATTGTTACCTTTCAGCTGCAAATTGCATACATTTGAACTTTAAGAAAGCTGAAATCTTTTTCGTTTATTACTCATTGGGTTTCTTTTTTTTTCTTGTAAAGAAATATCTATTCGTGCCTATTGTTCATTTTTCTTTTGATAACAACATAATTTGTATCTTTATTTAAATGATCTGTCACGTTTCTTGCGAACTCCCTCAGGGTTCTTTCGAGAAATAAATGCTAGTTAAGTCAAGGGTTTGGAGTAAAGGCAGTGTCATATGTGTGTCACCGCCCACAGTGTGGCTCACGTCACGCAGATGTGCTCGACCCCTGATGATGATCAGGGTCCTTGCAGACTCAGAAGCAGCGTGGCTGGGGCTCACTGACCGGCGGGGATTCTCGTCCCAGCACACGGAGCCACAGAGGCACACGCGGGGAGTGGGTGAGTGATCACCCGCACGGAGTGGAACTTTCTGCATCTTCCTCTCGGGTGATGTCTCCATTGCATTCTCTTGCTGCAGAGGTTACTCATTCCTGGCCAGCGAAGCTGACCCAGAGACTTCCGGGGGTGGTTGTCCTGGGGGCAGGGCCCATGCACCAGGCAGAGCACTGGAGAGTCAGCCCGGTAGTGGAGAGGGTGGCGCAGGGCGGAGGGCCCAGGGCCGTGAGGTTCTGATCTTAATTCCCGGACCTGGAGACTGTTCTCTCACAACCGGCTGCTCTTCAGGTTAACCCTACAGCTCACAAGTAATTCTGCCTCCCTTATTTAAGTGAGAAGCCAGAGACAAGAAGAGTTTACAACGCAGGAACAGTATTGTCAGAGGTGTGACGAAGGACCCAGGTTGTGGCTTTGGTTTGAATATACAGGGCTTCTAATTCCTGGACATACGCCAGCCAGCTGCTCTTCCCACGCCTTTCTTCTTGCTTTGCTGGTGCCCAGGAGAATAAAACGTACGCAAAGTCTAAAAGCACTGGCAGCTCACCTTACTGTTGATTCATTCTTGGTTGTCTTTTGGGGAGGAAGTTTTCGTGTGGGAATTTACGACAGTGAGCGGATTCTCGACACAGACGACCTCCAGCTCACGGACGCTTGGTGCCGTCTTTCCTAACATTTTTCCCATCCGGTTTTCTCCCTGACTGTCCCGTTTACATCCCGCGTCCCCAGTACAGTACTGCGGCATTTCTGCAGAGCTGGGCGGCTTCCTAGGGATGCACGGTTAGCTGCGGACTTCTTCCTAGATAGGGGCGGGGGGCGCGAGACTCTTTCTCAGGACGGGAGTTGGGTCGCACCGCATCCCCCAGCCTTGGTTTCCAAGTTGATGGAGCAGGTGCTAAAACACCGGCTTCCTTCCGGCTGTACTGCGGTCTAAATACAACGGATGAGCAACTCCAGCACCGGGCTTAATGTGTCACCACGCGGTAAACGGAAGCCGCGGGCAAATGTTTCTGTCACCTTCGCGTCCATCATAGGCGACCCTGGCCGGGGCTCCAGCCACTGAGGAGCTGTTGGCCGACACAGGAAGGGAGAGCGCAGAGGTCCAGGGAGAGCGCTGTGGGTCCTGGAGGACAGGAAGAGGGACGCTTGCAAGAAGCCACTCGGGATGCATGTGTCAGAGCCGGGCGTGTGTGTGCTTGCGTGTGCACGCACGCCTCTGTCTGTGTGTGTGTCTGTAGACACGCGTGTGTGACCTGGCCTCCCGTGGAACTGGGCCGGGTCCCTGAGAAGCGCTGTCTTTGCATCTGATGCTGGATCGAGTCGTTACAGGGCAGGAGAGGAGGCAGAGGGGACAGCAGCCACCACCCTGGAGGCCCAGGGAGAGGCCGGGGCTCTCGCCCCCTCAGGGTTGGGGTGGGCGTCCACCCTGGGGAGGGAGCAGGTTTGCAGGCCTGGACCTCACCCCACCCTGCGAGGGCAGCTGGCAGAGCACGGGTGCAGTCCAAAGTGGCCACAGCTTCCCCCCCACCCTGACACACAGGGGCGCGGTCAGCACAGGTGTCTGTGGCGAGGACCAAGCAGGGCTTCGGGGAGGGGCAGTCGCTGGCCACAGGGCTGGACGGGTTCAACCAGGCAGCCGCTGCCGACTGTGCCGTCTGCCCAGTGCAGCACTGGAGCTCTCAGGAGGCTGAGGCAGGACTGCAGCCTGCGTGACATAGCAGGACTCGATCTCACACCTCAAGGCACAGAGAGTCGAGAGAGACGCTCCAGGGTCCTCATGGGTCCAGTGAGGGGACCCGATCACCCCAGGCAGAGGCTGCCACACACCCGAAGTCATGCTGCGAGCTCTGTGAGGGTGCGGGTGCTGGAGCAGCTGCAGCCTGGCCGTCACCCGGAGGCGCGCGTCCTGCAGGGACTCAGTTCTGCTGCCTGGGCTCTGTGTCTGCGGCTGTCAGGACCACCCTTGGCGGGCGGGCGACCTCAGCCCACCTCCTCGTGCCACCCAGACGCCGGGGCTTGGGCGCCAGGCCAGGCTCTGAGGCTGTGGCTCTCTCCCGTGGGTGGGCTGTGACTCGCTGGGGTGAGGGAGGCACCGTCTCACCCAGGGCACGGCGGGCTCAAGTTAATCGGCACTGGCCCTGTGTGAGGAGCGGAGCACAGCGCTGCACCCCAGAGCGGCCTCGTGGGGCTCAGCAGCTGAGCCGGATTCCCGCGCTGCCACTGGGGCCCGGCGTGAGAGCTGGGGCTCGGCGAGTGGGCCTGGTCAGGGGACCCCGGGCCTGACCCCTGGTTTGGGCTCCCAGTTGCCTTCTTCGCGCAGCTCTCTGCGCCTCCCTTGGCAGCGCCCTCCCTCTCCTTTCGGCCCCTATTCGTTTTCTGTGGCTCTTTCACCCCCGAGGTTTGAGGTTCAGGTCCTCTCATTGCGTAGCCAGCACCCCACATGGTAAGCAGCAGCCCAGAAAGCTGCCCACAACTTCCTTCCAGGTACAAGCGCGTCCACGGCCCGGGGAGGGGACTGGGATCATGATGCCCACCCAAAGGCAGGCTTGCCAGGGTCCAAATCTGGTTTCTCTACCCAGACCTCCACGGCCGCCCACACCCTCCTCACACAGCTCAAGGACAGAGCTCCAGGGCCCTCCTTGGGGTTTTCCTTTGTGTCCACGACCTTTGAGGGGCACTGTGGGAACCTTACAGTGGAGTACTATTCAGCCATGAAGAGGAGTGAAATACTCAGTCCTCTCACTGGCAGCAAAAGGGCTGGAACTGGAGGATGTGAGGCTACAGGAAGTAACCCAGGCAGAGACCGGCTCTGAGTATGCGGAAGCCGAACACGTCGGCCTGGAATCAGAGCAGTGACCACCAAGGTTTGGGACGGGGACGGGGATAGAAGGTCACTGGTCCGAGGCGTTGTCCACTTTAGATTTAGTCCCGCGGCTGAAGCCCTTCCCGTTCTGTCTCCCGGAGGCAGCGGGGTCAGAAGTCTGAGTCCAGGGTGGAGGATGGGTGGGGGTGGCAGCAGCCGCTTCACCTGATGTCACCCAGACACTCCTGATGGCACAGTGCGTGCCCGTTTCCGTGACCTGTCACAGCCGGGAAACTGACGGAGGGCAACGCTTAAGCTGACAGCGGGGACGCCCGGCAGGACGAGTGTCTCCTGGCGTGATGGCGCCCAGGATGAGCGGGCAGTGTCAGCAGAGGGGATTTTGAGTGTCCTGAGTCCTCTACTGCTGAAGACACAGACCGGGGAGCCCCAGGAGGTGGGTGTGAGCGACGCCCTGCTTGCTGTGGGGAATGGGAACTGCTAGCGTTTCCCGCTGAGCACGCAGTGTCGTGTAACCTAACGTGGAGATGCGAGGTGTGTGTGAAGATGGTGCTCACAGCATGAGATGATTCTTTTACCTTTCTGTGGTTCTCTTGGCAGCTTAGCCAGTGCTGGGCCAGGGACCTCGGGGTCAGGAGGACCCGGGCCCCCGAGCCTCTGCCCTGCTGGGTCTCCCTGCACGGCTCTGCCCTGCGCTCCCCTCGGTGATTCCACCGCGGGCAGAGTGCGGCTCCTTGCAGAGGGGCACAGAGTCGCCCCGCGGCTGTGAGGTGGGGGACGGGGCCTCCAAGTCGGAGGGAACCACGTGTGACCTCCACCGCCTGTCTCAGCCTGGGCGCTCGCTGTGGCCGCATCTGAGTGACTCGCCGGAAGCCGAGGGACGTGCCGGCCTCACGGCGTGGGCGCAGTGACGGCCCAGGGCCCTGTCTGCCACCCAGCAGCGGGCAGTGCTGCTCACACCAGCCCCGCCCCGAGAGCGCCGCGCGTCATCGGCTGAGAGCGCATCGCGGCCACGCGCCCGGCTCTTCCTCTGGCTTACAGGTGGGGGAGGGCGCCCGCGCCCGGGGGGCGCCTTGGAGATGCCGCCTCCCTTCCTCGAGTCACAGACATTGTAGACTCTGCCCAGAGACATCCACGGGCTGTTTTTAAAAATTCATACCTGTTTGTTTGCTGATCTAGTTCAGGCTGGCTTTGAACTCACTGTGTACACCAGGTCGGCCTCAAACTCACAGCAATCTTCCTGCCTCAGCCTCCACAGTATTGGAGTCACAAAAATGCTTGCATACTTACTATACATATTAATAGGGTGCAGTGTGATATTTCCATACTTGTACATACCAGGCGCTGGTCAAAGCCAGTGACCTTTTATCCCCGTCCCCGTCCCAAACCTTGGTGGTCACTGCTCTGATTCCAGGCCGATGTGTTCGGCTTCCACATACTCAGAGCTGGTCTCTGCCTGGGTTACTTCCTGTAGCCTCACATCCTCCCTTTTGCTGCCAGTGAGAGGACTGAGTATTTCACTCCTCTTCATGGCTGGATAGTACTCCATGGTACAGGTAGGCCACATTCTTTCTCTGCTCATTTGCTGATGGGCACTGGCTGACTCCACGTCTGAGTGACCTAGCCGTGTGAAGAGTGTGGCAGGAAACACAGGTGTGCAGGGCTCTTTGCGGTGGGCTCCATCCTCTGAGCACAGGACTGTATCTGTCAGAGTCTTTGTCTGCAGTCGCCGTGGCCAGCTGGTACTCACTGAAGTGGGAAGGCCCTGTCGGGAGGGGCCCAGTCTCTGCTCCAGCCCCTGGGGCAGCCCGGGCAGGTGCTGGCATGCATCAGGGGTACCCTCGATTGCTTTCAGCTTCCTTCCCACTCTGCCACCCTTCCTGTCCCTTGGGTAGGGGAGGGGAGGCCACTGTGGCCAAGAGTCCCAGAGATCATCTGAGTGGGGGAAGAAGGTTCTAAAAGGAAAACAGGGTCTGACACTGGACGGAGGATGGGGCCAAACAGGGACAAAACTCCAGGGCTGCTCCCTGCTTGTCCCAGCATAGGGACAGGGGCACACCTACCACCTGCCACCTGCCCCAGGAACCCCTCAGGCCAGCTGCAGAAAGACAAAGACCACCCAACCTCTGTCCTTGAGCGTGGAGTCACAGCACTGAGCCTGGGGGTAGCGAGCAGCTCGGAGTGGCGTTGCGGGTACTGCAGACCAGGGGCCCGGGGACCCGACACCCTGCTGGGACGGAGGGGTGAGTCCCAGAGCTCCGTGGCACAGCATCTTGACTTTAATCTATTGTGTTCCTGAAAAATGCCAAGCGGATGGATAGGAAGCATTGTCATCACGGCTGCCGTGAGGGCCATTAGCCAGACTTGGTCATTCCGGTGTTTACGAGGCCACACGGTCCCCACAAGCACGCACAAGTGTATCGGTAAATATGAGAACTAAAAATAAGGCCAAGCTGCTGAGACAAGGGGGTGCAGTAATCCATGGTGTAGCACATGCTAGGGGATGAAATGCTGATATAATAGGGCCAGGAGTTTGGCTCAGCGGCTTAAGTGCCTGCCCGGTAGGTGTGAGTTCAATCCTCAGTGCCACAAAAAAGAAAAAAGAAAAAAAAGAAAAGAAATGCTGATATATTTACTCATTCCTTTTACCCTCAAATTCCCACTTTTTCCACAGATAAGGAGGGGGGTCCAGTGGTATTTTCCCTCGATAGCCGCCAGCCTCCCTTTCATGACTGTCGCATGTCACTCTGGGAAGGCAGGCGGGAACGTGCGGGGTGAGGCACTCGGTGTCGCCTGCCGGGAAGGTCTGATAATCACAGCCTGAGCACGGAAAAACCGTTCAGAACTCTCGGGGTGACAGGCCGTGCCCTCTCCCACCCACTCTGCCCTCACACGTCACCTTCGAGCCACCTCTCCGGCTTCCCCTCGGAAAGCGTAGCGACCAAGCAACGACACGGCGATGCCATCACTGGCACAGTGATGAGGTCCTGGCTTGACAGAGCGGCCAGCGTCCCTTCCAGTCCTCCTTCTTGTGACGTTTTGCGTTCGTCACACGAGCCAGAGCTAACGTGGGGCTTTGCGCTTGTTGTTCACAAACCCAGGACCATCTCGGCTAAGACTCACCATCAGGCCGTGAACTTCAACATCTTCGAGGGCATGGTGTGCCACGGGGTGCCGCTGGTGACCATTTCAAGGGGCCGAGTGGTGTACGAAGCGGGGGCGCTCAACGTCAGCCCTGGGCACGGGAAGTTTATTCCTCGCAAACCGTTTGCTGAATATGTTTACAAGCGGATCCTGCAGCGAGACCAGGTGAGTCTGGCCACAGCGGTCCCACAGCCGGCTGGACCAGCACCCACACTGCTCTGCCTGCGGGCGGCGATGGGGCTGGGTCTCCTGTGACTGTGCGCAGCCTGCTGCTGGTGTGGGCCACGTCAGACAGACAGCGGCTTTCCAGGGAGACTCCGTGAGGGCTGCGTTTCTGTTCGATTTTCTCCTGCTTCAAGTTCATGGTCACCGGGGGCCTTTTGGCAACTCGGTTAGTCAGGGCCCTCCAAGAGGCGCCCCAATAATAAAGGAGCAGGATCTGATCGGGGCAACCCCTGGGGAGAGAAGGGGAGGGCAGCAGGGGGGATGGAAGAGCTCTGGAATGCCCCTCGAGAGTGACCCCAGGAAGGAAGGAAGGAAACAGGCAGGAGAAGGACCCTAGACCCCAGACAGACTGGGGAGGGGGACACTGAGCCAGACCTTCTGGGAGTCCTGGCCAGGTCTCCTGTCACTCAGCCACAGGTGGTATCCATTCATTGGCTGCAGCAAGTGTAGGAGGTGTAGCCTGGGCACAGGCCCTGTGGGTTCAGAGCTGAGTCTTGGTCCCTCAAAGAATGGGGTGCCCTTGGGGGAGGACTGCAAGATGCATCCCGTGACCGCCGGCCAGCGGTGCGGGGAGTCAGTGGGTGCACACACGGGTTCTACCTGGGCTTCCGATCTGAGCCGGGGGCCAAGAGCGAGGTCTCAGATCCCCTCGGGCTCAGTTTCCTCCTCTGGAGAATGAGAAGGTTTTCTCCTGACACCTCACAAGACTCAGGTAAGATCTGACGATGAAGGCCCAGTGGGAAGTCGATATGAACGCCGTCTCTGCTTCCCATTTCTACCATCATGTCGGTCAGGGGGCCTCAGACCTTTGGAATAACCGGCATAAAAGACATAGAAGCCTTCAGTTTTTCCTGAGATCTCACAAATGTTTGCTTCCGTTTATAGATTTTTAAAGTAGTTTTTACATTTTACTCTACTAAGTACACCAAAATAGTGGAAACTTTTTTTTTGATTTTTGGATTTTGGAGTGGGGAGGCAGCCCTGTGGCCTCCGTCCCAGAAAACAGCAAGATCGCCAGGCTGGGTTCCCTGTGTCCTGCCGGGGGCCACCAAGATCTGTCACCCTGTCACCCTCAGAGTCACTCTAAAGCCTCTGTCCTCCTTCCCTATTTTCAGATGTTTATTCCTACTCCACAGTTCTCCGGCTGAGTTTCAATCCATTTCATTTAGCTCCAGCATCTCTTTGATTTTTCTTTTAATGTTTTGTGAATTTTGCTTTACTCGTGAGTTCTCAGAATCCATTACGTAAGATTTCTCCTCTTCTCAGTGCTTCCAGCAGCTTTGATTGAATAAACAAGTGCTCTAGAATACTTTGGATTCAATGCTACCGTCTTTTATATAATGTGTTTCTGTCAGCATTGATGGTGTTGGAGGTTACAGCTCATTCTCCTGCAGGGCTCATTTATGAGTATTGACAGGCGGGTGACGAGTGCGTGGAGCCTGTAAGGAGTCGAGGAGCTTCTGAGCCCCTGTGTGATAAGCAGCAGCAGTCCTGACACGTAGCGCGCACTTACCAAACACACGGCTTCTTGCCAAGGCCGTCACGGCAACCCCAGCAGGGAAGGCGGTGCCGCCACCCTCATTTTAGAGATT
The DNA here is from genome assembly GCA_004363535.1 of Dasyprocta punctata. Lineage (NCBI taxonomy): Eukaryota > Metazoa > Chordata > Mammalia > Rodentia > Dasyproctidae > Dasyprocta > Dasyprocta punctata. The sequence goes on along the minus strand of RJWM01001051.1, from coordinate 17,996 downwards.
AGGACACTGAAGCTTCGAGAAATTAACCAGCTTGTCCTGTCACATGCCTAAGATTCCGCAGCACAGAGCATGACCCTGGCTGTCTGACTCCCAGAAGTGTATACCTGAGACAGCAGCTCTACCACAAACTGTAAAGACCAAGTGCAGAAAGGTACTAAGTGATAAATCAGTCAGCATTAGTTTTGGAAAAGACTCTTTCAAAAATTTAATGTGAATTGGAGGCGTTGATGACAGCCTGCTCACCTGTAGTCCAGGGAATGGGTAGGAAGGGTGGATCTGGGAAATCCTAAGGAGATAGCATCCATAGAACTGAGTGGAACATAATGTTAGTACTTGAGAGGGACCGAGGGTGGCTCGTGGTGGTCTGTTCCCACCAGCTGCCAGCAGGGGCGCTAGACTAACTGGGAAGGGAGAAAGGGCTGTGTTTAAACGACTGCCTTGACTGGAGTCATCTTCCCATAGGGAAAATGTTTTGGACCACAGAGATCACTCGGTGACTGCTTTCATCAGTTCTCTGTTTCAGACTGTTTTGTTGGCAGAGTTAATGTTAACTCTATTTTTCATGTGTTGACTATCAATTTTTGAATTATTTTAGTTTTGTAATATTTTGCTCTGATAACTTTTTTGGCATTTTAGTGCATTTAAAAAACAATAAATAGTAACTATCACTTATCAAGTGTTCTGAGAAGTTACCACCTTCCCCTGGGCCCTGTATTATGTAGTTGATGGTCATTTGAACAGGGAAGAACAAACGGTAGACATTATCCTGAAATAGAACACACGTCCACATGGTGGCTGGTGTGTTTCTTATTTGACAGAATAGAAAGCTGAGTCTCAAAATTAATTAATTTTCCTGGGCTAAAAAGCAAGTCTAAGAGTGAGGATTTGTGATAGATCTTCCAGTTCCCATTGTGCCATGGGACCTCTGTAGAGACAAGAAAGGGGAAGAAAATGGTTATGAAACCCAAACCATTATTTTGAAAATGTTGTAAAATAAAAAGGGTAAAATGAAATGAAGTTTAGGAAACATCTGGGGATATTTTAGACCCCTCCTACCTACCGCATTAGACAAAGATGATTTATAGAATAAAAATATCATGCCATAAGTACCAGATTTAATTCACATAGCCTTTTCTGTTTTCCATCTGAATTACTCAGATTTCTTGGGCTGGGGGTACAGCTCAGTGGTAAAGTGTTTGCTTAGCATGCACACAGCCTTGAGCTCAATCCCAGCTACCAGACAAATACGCCCAGGTTTCTGTGTGATAAGAGTTCGAAAGCAGGCAGGAAGGGCCGTGTTTCTCCTCCCCAAGAAATTCCACACTTCCCGTTCGCGTTCCCATAGCACAGGTCTTAGCGCCGCATCAGCGCCTGCAGCGCCGGACCCCAGCCAGTCTCCTGGCCAGAGCCTCAGGTCCCGCAGGGCAGATCTGACTCCCCTGAGCTGGTCCTCAGCACACAGCAAGCCTGGGAAAGGGTGCCGAACCGGAAATGAGAGGAATGCAGACAGTCGTTTCAGGGGAGCACAAAAGGGGGGTTAAATAAACGTACCCCACAGACCGCCTCCTCCCCTGCCTCAAATAGGGGAGCTACCTGTGAGCATGGCTCTTGTCCAGGATTTTATTACTTCGTAAATCTGACAGCATCACACCATGCAGTCATCGCTGTTACTGGATGTCAGAGGCACTTCAAAAGAAACAAGAGATATTTTTATCTAATTTGATAGGCTGGAAAATTGTTATTTATTTTAAAATTTAGCCAGTGAATCCTTAAGGGAAAAAACTTTGAATCAGAAGATGACCCATTGGACCTTATTTGATAAATATTGCATGATAAAATGCTTTAATTGTTTAAAGAAGAGTGTTAGAGGAAAATAAAGAGACAACGACTAAAAGAAAAGGGAAAAGAAAAAAAGAAACAACAACTTAGATGTTTCAGGAGATTCCTGAAAGAACAAAATTACAAACTCTTAATTCTTTATCAAACAGTGTATAGCTCCTTACATTCAGATAGATTGTATTTATGGAATATTTTTATGCTTACAATATAAGGATTTCCTCCAAAATTCCGAAGGACAGACTTTCTTTGAGTTATTCTTTAAGTCATCTCTTTTTCTCTTTTTTCAGCAATGAGGAGCTCCAATGTTTTCTGGAAAGTACGGGTCACACTGTGCCGTACGGGGAGCACGAGGAGCCTCTGGGGGGTCCCTGGTTACAGAGGCTGCTACCCGAGCTTGGAAATCGGGCTGTGTCTTTGCGATGCTAAGCATAATTTGTCTCATAGATAAGATAAAATTGAGCTGGCTTGGTCCTTGAAACGGGCATTTTCTATTTCTGAAATAACAGTTTGTCAATGTCCTTCCCAAGGTGGTGGCTCAGAGAAAGTAATTGAAGACGTGTCATTGGCTGCCTTGTAGTCCTAATTTCCCCTGATTGATTGCTAATTATAATCAAAGGCAAAGCGTACGCTGGGGCTGGCCCACTTTGGCCTACGTGACACGTGTATACCTGTCTGCCTGAGAGCCTGTTTAGCAACAGCGCAGTGCCTGACTGCGTGAAATCAAACAGAGTGGGCGTGTCCACACCGCGGGGATACGGGCAGGGCTGTAAGCGAGGCCTTTCAGGCCGTGAGAAAAGGCAGAATAACCCTGGCTGTTCCTATCCCCGTGTCCTGCTGGATACGGGACCCTTTCTGAGCATGAGTTGAACATCCCTAATCTGAAATCTGCAATCTGAAATCTGAAACACTGTGAGAGCTCAAACCATGCTCGGGAGCATTGCAGAGTCAGATTTTCAGACTAAGAATGCTTAACCAGGAAAATGTAAGCAAATGTCCTGAAGTCAGAAAATCTCCCGAATCCAAAATACCTGAACATTTTGAGAAAAGGGTACTCAGCCTGTATTCTCTTTTTATGTTTTAGCTAATCATTCAAAATTTATTCCATTGATACTTATTGATTACCAACTAGGTTTTGAACATAGCTTAATTCTTAGAATAATCCTAGGAGATAGGTGGGCCATTCCTGTTTTCTAGAATCGGAACCTGAGGCTCACAGAGACCTCATGGCTTCTAAGTGGCCATCTGGGACTCAAAGCCAGGTCTAGCTACCTCAGGGGCGAGCCCTTTAACCCGCATGGGTGCTGTGCCTGTCACCAAGATCAGTTCTGCTCACAGGCGCCCTACAGGGAGGGCTCCCCCGTCCCTCTGCCCGGGGCTCACTCACCCAACTGGCAAGCTTACTCAAGGAGCCAGGCCTGACGTGGGGCCCAGCTCTGTCTGTTGTCCTTGAAAAACAGCTCACAGGTGTTTGAAGGATTAAATGCGGACGTTTGATGGACTGGAGGTCACCATCCACATGCCCACATTTTCTTTTTTTCTTTTTTCTTTTTCTTTTTCCTGATTCTCATTTTTTCTTTGGTTTCTTTTTTCTTTTTTTATTTTAAAGGAGAAAAAAAAACAATGATATGGAATTTTAAAACAAGATAATAGGAAGTGAACGTGTGCTGTTATCTTCAAAGTAGTTGCTCAGATTGCAAGATATAGGCATGCATAATTGATCAAACAATATAAGCACGAACCAATTCTAGATCAGCTCTGTTGAACCTAGGGGTGCTCACATCCTAACGACTCTCAGAGCCCGGGCAGCTCGGTCAGCGTGGACTGAGCATCCTGGAAATCACCAGCCAGACACGGATTTCATCCCATGGAGCCGCCGTTTGTCTGAGTTATTGGGTGTCAGGCTGTGTCTGCCGTTTGGAATGTGGAACTTGAGCTGCCTTCATTGGTATTTCAGTGTCTCAGCCCGCAGGGGCAGCCTTGTATCAGTAGCTCCCTGAGGCTCTGGAGATTTTCTCTATAGGTTGTGCTATTTTTAGAAAATCTAGCATCCCAGCACTCCCCTCTTGGCAGACAATATGAATTTTCAATTTTAAATTTTCTATCAGCATACAGCTTCCTCTTCCCTTGATCAGCTAACCGAAAGCATTTCTCCAATTATGCAGCTCTAATGTTGATTGCGATTAATGTTTATTCATAGTGCCGCATATGACATCAGTCTCACTCATGTCTGTTAGCTCATTATGATGACAATCATCATTAAGGATTATGAACTCAATTTGAACTCTCATCTGCTGAAGTAATTACTGTACCAGCATCCCATCAGGTGAGCTGCCACCTGTCCCTTCTGCAGCAGGATAGCCTCACATGCATTCAACCCTCAGCCTGTCTTACATGGCATCAGCCCCGTCCCAGTGGAAACCACTGCCGTGAAGATGGATCTGCTGATCCTGACTCGTGTGTCAGGCCCGGGGATGATGAAGCCAGGCTGGCCTCCTGACGGTGCACTCTTGGGACATCAGTCTTCAGGGCTTCCTTGAGGAATTGCCAATACTCTTAAATAATGTTACCCTCAGTAGCACATATTTACAAACAGCTGTTTTGCACCAGCTATGATTCACGGTGCTAAGGATATAGGCACTGGTGAGACAGCAGCCTCCCCCGTCTCAAAGGCCTTAGGCTCAGTGCATCTCAGCTCTGGTTCAAGGTGCTTATGCCTTAGTTCTGGTTGACACACGTTTGTACCTTGGTGCTGACAGAGGAACCTGGGTATAGGAACAGACCAAGACTAAAGATAAAGTGGGGAGTTGTCACACACAGATTTAAAACCCCACATCTGGGGCCACCACAGAGACTGAGAGAAGAAAGAGGCCTTCAGGTGGAGCTCAGGGTCCACCAAACTAGAGTGATCAAGAAAAGGAGAAACCAGCAAAGGTATGGAGAGAGCCGGCCAGAGAGGCAAAAGTCAATCAGGAGAACACAGAGTCTGTCACTCTCCCCATTACTGAGACATATCACCTAACACCCACAACTCACAGGACAGGCTTATTTGACTGACGGTTACCATGGTTTCATGGTTGACCAGCGCCAAGGCAGAAGCAGCATAGCAAAGGGGCCTGGCGGAGGACAGCTGCTCAAGGCATGGTGGACAGGAAGCAGAGCGAGGAGGGAGGAGCTGGAGAGGGAGACGCACCCTTCCGGGTCACGCCCCAGTGACTGCCCCTTCTGACCAGTTCCTGCCTCCCACCATGGTCCAGTCTCCTCCCACAAGCCCTGCCTGTGAGCACCGAGGCTCTGGGGGACATCCCCCTCCATACCACCAGGCGAGTCTCAGGAGGCAGGAAGAGAAAGCTGCTTACTTTGTTCAAACCAGACCTGCCTGCTTCTTCATCCTGGTCTTTCTGTTTTCTGCTGCGTAAGAGTCCTCTAAGCACTAAGAATGCTTTCGGCAGGTGGATTGGAATGGCGTGCACGTGGCCACCACACTCCTCGGGGATACCTGAGGAAGAAACCCACTTTATGCTGACGGGACCACTAGTGCGATCCCTGGGCATTGAATGTTGGTCCCACCCTAGGCTGACGTCTGGGTCCCATAGGCTGGCATCCACGTCACACTGGGCACTTCAGGCTCAGATGGAAATGAGCCCTTGTTGCGAGAGAGAAGGGACAAGACTCCTTTTTCAAAGAGTAGTAGGTTAAGTCTACTTCACAAACAAATGCATTGAGGAGAACAGCTGTGGCCGTTTAGGGTTCTGCGGAGGACGGCCTTCACTCCCCACCTGTCCCAGCGCACACCTACCATGGTCCTGAAGTGGGCAGGGCACAGTGCTGGGGCAAAAGGTGGTTTGGAGATGAGGGAGACGGGAGCCCCCAGAGCCGGTGCTGCCCACCTCCAAGGCCAGGCAAAGAGGTTAGAGGTGCTGGAAGGCTTGGCCAAGGCCTTAAATGTCCTTGGCTCCTGTCGGCTCCTCCTCACAGCAGGGGATCGTGGAAGGCTCAGAGGGAAAGTGGGTTTGTTGCTGTGTGTCCATGTGGCAGGGTGGACCGTGTCTTATGGCCATTCTGGGAGGCACAGCCCTGAGCCCTGGGCCTCAGAGGCAGGTGGTCAGTGACGCTGTGTGGATGGGACTGGCCAGCCGGGTCAGAGACACAGGATGGGCAGTGTGAGCAGAGGGGCAGCCAGCCGCTTTGCTGTAAGCCACGCCGTGGGTCCCTGCGGTCTGGCAGTCTGATTGGGCAGGAGGAGCCCCCTGGCCGCTTGTTATTTGTCTGTGTGGGGGTGAATGTGGGTTCGTGCTATGATTAAGAGCTCGTCTGTATCAGGTGTGATGCTAATTGCTCTCCTGCGTGTGATCCTACCCCATCTGATCCTCCTAGCCCCCCAGTAATGAAGGCGCTTTTTCTCGCCAGGTTTATAGCTAAGGGAACCCGAGTGCACGAGGGGCAGGCAGCCTGGCCGCAGAACCCCGGCCGCTGATCCCAGGGGCTGCTGCCTCTGCCTGCGGGCCAGTTCACAGACGCACGGCTCAGTTGGTGCTTGTGTGTCCCTGTGTTTCTCGGGTCTACTCAAGCCCTAAGGTAACTCCTGCTGAGTCCAGTGGAGGACTCTGCCCCAAGTGGGCCCCTAAGGAGGTGAGATTCTGCAGAAGGCCGAGACAGAGGCCACCGGGAGAGGGACACACACACACAGGTTGCTGTCAGGCAAAGCACTCTGGGAACGTGGCCAGCTAGGACGGCGGCCAGGAGGAAAGGTAGAAGGTTGGGAGGGTTGGAGGAGGTGGGTAGGGGACCCAGGCAGAGGCCCTGATGAGACCCCTACTCCTTGTTGGACCCAGATTAATACCTATGCAGAGAGGGTACCCCAGAGACACCAGGTCCCTCGGCAGTCCTGGGGGAGGGGAGAGAATGGTTAGCACACGATGAATTCACAAGTTTCTTTTTCCTTTCTTCTCTCTGTCGCAATTCACATAGGGAACTGCCCTTAGCTGGAAATTTGAGCAATCAGTAACTCACGGAGAGACTGGAAATGTGCTCTGTTTCAGACTTGCACACCCACTCCCGTGGAGCGGGCACCCTACAAGGGAGAAGTCACCACCCTGACATCCAGCGAGGCACCAGGGGACTCCACAGCGGGGAACAGGACGCAGGCTGCCTCCTGATCCGTGTGCTGGGGTAAGGGGCCGTGGGCGAAGCATTCCCAGGTCAGGGTCAGCAGCAGGGGCCCAGGGTAGGAAATCAGCATCTCTCTCTGCACAAGCACTTCAAGGGTCCAAAGAACCTTCAAAGAGCAGTGAGATTCAAGGACAGCTGAGCCGGGGAGATGGTAAAGCGCTGCTGACCCAGCACAGGTGGACCGCCCGTCTGGTGGGAGGAGGCCTTGGGCTCTCTGGAGAGGCTGTCTGGGGCCTTAGGAGCTCCGCCGTGAGCGAGGAGCAGTAGGCTGGTAACCGGCAGAGCGCCCCCTGCCGCACTCTGAAAACAGGGTCACCTCACCAATCCATTACCATTTACATGCAAGAAGGAATGCTTTCAATGGAAACGCAGCTGCGATCCAGAATTTAGAACGCATGCAAAACAAATCAAGTGCTGCTTTTGGGGATGTAATGTTTCAAGCAAACTGTCTGATATATTTTATTTCACGTTTAATTTTTGAAATAATGGAGATGTCATTTTTGCAGCTATTTGAACACACCCTCCACTTCCTCTCATCTTTTGACACACCAACCTTTGTTCTTCTCAGAGCATTGCTAAAGACTGACAACGTCGCTGTCATTATCCCAGTTGACTTTGTTTTCTTTGGTGCTTCTCTGGTCCTGCTCTGGCAAGTGCCCATTTAACAGGGGCGTTGCTATGGTTTCAGTTCCGCTGGCTTCATGGCATCTACATTTTGCGATGTCACCGGACTCTGGGTTTCCTTGTTAATTCATGGCATGTTTCCGAGGTTTTGCCCGCAGCACACTGTAATCGCTGGCACTAGGGGTTGACCTGCTGGTGGGTGTGGGGAGCAGCAGCGCCCTGTGACAAAGCGCCGCCAGCTTCCGAGCTGGACAGCCCTGCGACCCTCCTTACCCAGGGGTGTGCGTACTGAGTACTTGAAAACTCGGCCCCTGTGTTCCTGCCTCTGTGGCAGTCGTCAGCGCTAGCAATGCTCTGCGGCCCCCGGCGCCCGCATTGCTGCACATTTTCAGATCCCTGGAATCACGCTTTCCATTCAGGAAGATTTTGGAAGAGCTGGGGGGAGGGTTAGCTCGAGAGAAAGCAGTGGTGTCCAGGGCTGTTCTTAGTGGCCTCCCGGTCCTCACTGAGTGTTGCATGGCCCTGCCTGTCTTTGGGAGCGAGCAGGCTGCCCAGCGCCTTGTGCGCCCTTTGAAGGTGAAGTCAGAGGGGAGGCGCCCCGGCTCCTTCACAGAGGAGTGATGTCCTCTGTTTCCCTTCAGGAAGCGCACCGTTCTCTGGCCTCTCTGATGGCCTTTCAGAAGTGACCCTGTCTTCCTGGCTGCGCCTCTGTCGCTGTGGAGAGACCGGGACAGAAACAAGCGTCACCACCGTGGGACGCCTGCGTGACAGTTCCTGAACAAGGCTTTCAGCCGCTGTCCTTGCCTGCACTAGTTTCTTTCTCTGAATTTTTAAAAATCGCTTTCTTTCTTGTTTAAAGGTTTTTAAATGGCTAATTTGTTTTAAGTCAGCACTGTGATTTTGCCTCCAATGTAATTAATAAACCTTGAGCTCCTCATCGTACTGTCTAGCATCTGAACCATGTGGGTCTCCTCACTGGTGAGCCAGGGTCCACCAGACAAGGTTTCTGGCATGCTGTCCGCTAGACCTCAGCCAAAAGCTAGGTCTTTGATAGACCCAGGGAATCAAGTCGGGCATCCACCCGGGGAGGCATCCAGGGTGAACGAGCCACCTGCCTGGGGACGTCGGGGTCTTGGGCTCAGGTGCAGCTCCCGGGGCTCCCTCCCCTGAGCTGCCGTCTGCCCCAAGCCTCTGTGCAGGGAGGGCTGAGCTTCTGTCCCTTCTCCTGGGTGCTGAGCTCAGCAGGGGTTTTAAACACAAAGCCAGGTTGGGATCACACTCATCTTAAGAGCTGGCCGTGGGGTGTCAGTGGCATTTGTACCCATACTCATGCCACCCTTGAGGGACCAGTCTCTAGGACTCTGGGAACAAGGGGTCTGCCAAAGCAGCAGGTGGGCAGTGAGGAAGCGTTGCCAGGGCTTTTCAAACAGGGCTATTTGGCCTCGCAGTGTGACCTGGTCTCCACCAGACCTTTGGCTTTGTTTGATGAAAACTTAGACGCACCCAGCAGATTCAGAAGGAGAGCAATTGCTAGATTCTCACTGGGTTCTGGGCCAGAACCGAGCCACGCACAGACTCCATCATTTAATTCTCTGCAGCCCGTGAGCTAGGTAATAGTATCACTCTTGTTTAACAGATGAGCGAACAGAGGCGGAAAGGAGAAACGAGTGCCCAAAGCACCAGGCTACCAGGTGACCCAGGGTGTCAGATGGACCAGGCCACCAGAGTGCATTCAAGTCAAGACATGGGAAGAGTCCACTCCAGAAGGACGTGGGCGACCGGAATGTCACCGCTCAGAGGGCGTTCAGTCATCTGGAGTGTACTGTGAATGGACCAGATGGGCCACTGTGCTTCTCCAGTGTTGGCTCACGTGGTCCTTCTCACAGCGCCCCCAGGCGGCCACTGTCCTCTGGGAGAGGCTCTTGAGCTGCGACCCCTCAGACCCCAGACCTTGTCCCAGGAGGACCTGGACAGGGACACAAGGTGTCTCTGCAGCACCGTTCCCAGAGCTGCTGAGGAGGCGTGGGTAGATGCGTCCCAGCCTCGCCGGGAACTCCCTGCGAAGGCGTCTGTGCGAGGGGTGGAGCAGAGTGAAACCCAGCAGTCTGCAACAGAGTTAGACCTAACTGCTTTTCGGAAACCTAGCTTTCGGGTAAGGACGGTTCACTTGGGGCTGTCCACAGGTTGTGTTTCCTTTCTCCTGTGCATTTTATTTAAAACACTTGGACGCAAATTTGATGCTTGCCCCCTTTAAACCTGCAGTCAAGGACTCAGGTGGGAAGAAGTGGGTGCCCAGAGTCTGGCATCCAACTGACAGGGTTCAAGACTTTCTTCTGCACACTCGGGCAAATCGCTTAGCCTCTCCAATCTCGCTTGCCTGATCTAGTAACACCTAAGGTTTTTAGGGTACACACGTGGTGTAAGTCACAAACAACGCTGTGTGGAACACACATACACTCTCAATCAGTGACTGCTACTACCATTTCCTCCAGATCAGCTGCTTTCTTGTTCTACCGCCAAGCAGAAGGAAAGCTCCCAAGGTCCTCGGAGAAGCTTCCAGTTCCCTGAGTCAGAGGACGGCCACCCCTGCACAACAGCTCAGCTACAAAAGGGAACTGAAGCTGAAACATGAAGTTCCCTAGTGACTGACTGTTGTTTCCCTATTTACTTTTGTGGGGTCCCTGATTTAAGGAGTGATAGCTCATCCTTACCACTGAGCACCCAGAATCTCACCCACTCGGCCCCCAGAGATTGAGAAACCATTGGGAAACAGACCTTGCTGCTGTCTTTCCAAGTTTCCTTGTAAGCCGATGACACACGAGGCTTCCCGGCTCATATATCATTTGACTTAGTTAGTGGTGAATGTCAGTAATTGAAATTAAAATAGTTCTGCAATGAACGTTTTGGAGTTTTGTTTCCATAAAAACTAGATTTACCCAGAGTGTTTCTTCCTTATGATTTGCATTGGAAACGAGAGTGCTTGTGAGCTGGGTGAGTCTTCGTGAGTCGTACACAGATCAGACTCGGTTCAGATGAGACTTCAGGACGTGGCACAGACTCGGGGTGGAAGGGTCTCTCCGCCCATCACAGAGAGGAGGCAGCAGCACTGTGTGATCCCGGCCCCAGCCCTGCCGACCCCCTTCACACCCTGGGCAGCTGAGGATTAGCGAGTGTCTGTTATGGTCTGGGCACTACCATAAGAAGTGAGACACTTCAGGCAGCAGACGTGGCCTGGCCCCGGGAAGAACAGACTTGCCGGACTATCGCAAACCCACCTGTGTTCAGAGCTCCAGCGCTACCAAGGAGGTGAAAGGACGGAGGGAGAATTGCAGTGAATATCGCGCACCCGTGGAATAAGACTGACTTCCAGCCCAATCCCCTCACAGCTCCGTGGCAGGGGTAGTCACAGCGGCCCCCGAGTCTAACGCAGAACCCCACACACAGCAGGAGCTCGGCCGATGCTTGTTGAATATTTGCTCCCGTAAACTGGGCGTCATTATGCAGTGGGGTGATCACAGTTAACGCTGCCCAGGCCGTCTCAAGTCTGGAACTGTCCATTCCCCTGACTGCGTCCGGGGACTCAGGGCGCCTGTGTTCCACTCGCCGCTCATTTCCATGGCAACGTGCTGCTCCCTCTTGCTGTTCTCAGTCGGCCTGATTCAAAATCCTAACCACGTTTACCTCCTGCCCTCAGACCAAGGGCCTTAAATGGAGGGAACGTGGTCGTCTCAAAAACTAACGTTAAAAATACATTCAAACCCCTTAGGCATGATGTAAAACAAAACAAAACAAAACAAAATAAGAAAAACCCTAGAACTATAATTTATCCACAGCTTGCTTGCCAAGAAACAACTTTCCTCATCAGTCATCTTCGCTGATATTTTCTCAAAGCTATTGTCTCCACGAATATTGAAAGCCAGCCTTGGAAACATCCCCAGGAGAACTGGGCTCCCAAGGTGACATCCAGCTCCCAGATTTCTACCCGACCCTCTGGACTCAGGGTGTTCTGGGCACCACTGTGATCAGACCTCCACCGCCTCCCGGGCCACCCTGGTGAAGACCTGAGCTCCACCTCGAGCGCCTGTTCCGTCTCGAACAAGAGTCCCAGTGGGACGGGCTTTTATTTTGCTGCATTATTTGTATTAGACCGGGGCGGCTGTAATCACCAAGGCTCCTGGTGATCACAGCTCTCATCACTTGAGTGAGGCTGGATCCACTGCCTCAGCCTTCGAGTTCATCTTGCCCCCATCCCAAGTGCATTTTGACTGTAAGATCTTTCGGAAACACTTGGACGGAGCCCACCAATGCTGGCTGAGGCTCACGTTGTCTAGCTGTCAAGGTGAATTTCCAGATCCTGTCTGCCACAGGATTGCAGTGTGCAGCCAGTGTGGACGGGCATGTCCTGTGGCCCGTGGGGGTCCTGAGTCTCTGAGGTCCTGCACTTCCAGCCCCAGCCTCTCCATAAAGCACCACACTGCTGGCCACACCAAGCTCTCTGGCTGATGTGGCCTCTGAGGGTGCTGGTCAGGGTACCCTGAGATCTCCTGTCTGAGTTTTTCCTGCAATGCCCAGTGAGTCTCCAAGGAGGTGACCATTGTTACTGTGGCCAAAGGATCACTCCAAATTCTTTAGAACAACTGTCCAAGACTGTACCCAAAGCCCAGTGCTGGTGGCCCCTGCCCTTTTCATGCCTGCTTTGAGAAGCACCGAAAGATGTATAAATGCTTTCCAACTGGGCAGCTGTCCGGTGACCTACTTGTGCAAAGATACTTTCTAAAAGCTGGATTCTGTGCTAGACTCACATGGGTGCTTATTTTAGGGCAGTGTTTGAGTTGATTGTTCCCTCTACTGGATGGAATCGTGTCCCCCAAGAAGATAGGTTCACAGCTTAACCCCCAGGCCCTCAAATACAGCCAGCCCTTGCTATCTGTGTGTCTGATTCTCCACATTCAAACAAACTTGCATGAAAATTAAGAAAAAAAATTGAAAATAATTGCACTTGGACCAAATGCCTGAAACTTTTTTTTTTGTCATTATTCCCACCAAGATACAGTATAACAACTATTCTATTCACAGAGTACTTAAGTTGCATTAGATTTTATGTCATCTAAAAATGATTTCGGGACCAGGGATTTAGCTCAGAGGCTCAAGTGCTTGCCTGATAAGCGCCAGGTCTTGAGTTTGATCCCCAGTACCCAAACAAATAAATAAAGATGATTTAAAGTATGATGGAGGGAGTGTATGAGTTATATGCGAACATCATGCTACTTTATTTTTATTTTTTTAAACAGTTAAGACATGATTTAGTAATTTATTTTATTTTACTATTTATTTTTGTGGGTACTGGGAATCAAACTCAGGACCTTGCACTTCCCAGACAGGTGCTGCACTGCTGAGCTGTACCCCTAGCCCCTACTATCAGGGACTTGCAGGTCTGAGGATCTGGCTTTTCATGGGGGTCCTGTACCAGCCCCTGTGGACACCGAGAAGCAACTCTATAGCCTTATTTAGAAACAGGGTTTTCCAGAGGTAATCAGTCAAAATGAGGTCACAGTGGGTTAGGTGGGCCCAACCCAGGCACCGCCACCCTGTTGAGAAGGAGCATTCCAAGCAGAGGAAGAGGCAGACGAGGAGCTACACCCATAACCAAGGAACGCCGAGACGGGCCAGCAACCACAGGAGGGTAGAAAAGACGACAAAAGATGCTTCCTAGGGACTTGAGAGGGCGCAGGGCTGTACTGACACCCTGAGTTAGAGTCTAGACTGTGAGAACAGACACCCATTGTTTTAAGCCACTTAGTCTACGGTCCTTTATGGTGGTAGACCAGGAAGTGGATACATTCACCAAGGAGATGAGAAGATAGAGGTGGGAGGTTTGGACCACTGGAATCTTCTGATTTCAAAGCTGAATTCTCCCAGGGATGCATGAGAATTTGCCCAGTTTGTTTCCTGAGTGACAACACTTTCTGTACTATTGGATGTGAGAAAAAAAATTAGCAATTTCTTCCTCCCCTGACGCTTGGTAACACAATTCCTCAAACACTTAATACCTGAGATGCTGCCTAAATGCTTGCAGCTCCCGCTGGGGTAGAAATGCCTGGTTGCCTGGTGTCCTGGTTTCCATCCCCGGGCCGCCCCAGGTGACTCGCGGAGCTGCCAAAGCAGCAGGCATTGGAGTGCGGCCGGGATGAGGGATGGGACTGTCACTATTCACTGCAAAGGCTCCCCCACCCCAGGGACAAGCTCTGAACAAAGTGCTTTCAAATTCATTTTTACTTTGTTTTCAGAGAAAGAGTTCCAGAGTCCAGGAGCAGTAGAGAAGGATCCACAGCAGGGATAGAAGCAGATGCAGCAGTTTGCTAAGGGCCTCAGTGGTGACACTAGTGACAGTCAGCACAGGGGAAAGAGGGGCAGAGCTGCACTCCCGACTTGGAAAGCTAGGTGCAGCCGGGGTGGACGTAAAGCCGACGTCTGCCCTGGGGTCAGGGTGCCGTGGTGGGGACCCGGGCTCTGAGGTCAGGAAAGGAAGAAAGGGATGCGGGCGAGGGTCTTCTGGGCTTGCAGGCTAATCGAGTTTGGTAGCGTTCCAAGGTCGTTAAAGCAAATGTATCTGAAGTTCCACTCCCAGCGAAAGCAGAGCTGAGCTAGGAAGAGAGGGCTTCTGTCCTGGTCTTGTGCCCTTTCCTTCAGAGGCCAAGGACTGGAATACGCGGCAAGGTTCAGTCATGAGATCTAGATTTCGCAGAATTTCATTTCACAGCTGGTAACACACAAGGTCCCCTAACAGCAGTGGGGCAAAGACCACAAACCAAAACCTTGTGATTTGACCTCTGTTTTTAAAAAATGAACATCCAAATTGATTTCTAACCCTAGAAGAGCTGTCGAGTTCCCATAAGACCCGGGTGCTGGCTGCCCCAGGAAGTCAGTCTATCTGTAGAAACTGCGAGCTGCTGTCTTGTGGGACGGGAGGGACAGTCTGGTCTGCCTCATCCAGTGGGTCCTGGGGTTTCTGGGGACAAGGAGGCGAAAGAGACCGACAGCGGGGTGAAGGGAAGGGGCGCAGAGCACAGAGGACCACAGGGTCAGGTGACAGAGCAGAAGAGCTTGTCCAAACATTCGGGGGCAGAGCTTTCATCTATTTTTAGGTAGAGGAACAGGATGTAGGGATGAAAAGTGGTCGCTCTCCAGCACTGCACAATGGTGATGACTTTGGCAAAGCACCCTCTCTCCTATTTTTAACTAGATCACAGGGCTGCGTCAGAGGCCTCGCTGCTGACTAATCCCATCGGGGCTCTCTCTCTGAGTTGCATAAATGCCACCCGCACAGGCTCAGGAACATTTGAGAGAAAAAACCTGCAAAGACTGTGCACTGGGCTGAGGCTTCTCATAAGTAGCATGCAAAGCGGGCTGGGGGCTGCAGACCACAGCTCTGCAGATGTCGCCTTGGACTCTGGCTGAGTGATGCAGACTTTCAAAGAGAAAGCGTGCCCCGGCAGGCTGAATTAATATCCTGTGACACTTAGCACGCTCAAGTACAGGGAGGGCTGTTTTTCAGTGTGCGTGGCAGGGAGAAGGATGCTGGTTTTGAGCTAAACAGTTTTCTAGATGCATAGCTGTCCCTGCACATTTTATTGGAGAAAAGGCATCCGGAAAGAGGGCAAAGGGCTATAAAGCAGGCGAGAACCGTATCGCGACAGTGGCAGGCTTTAGCATCAGCCTGCATCTGGGCCGCAGAGGGCAGCTTCTCCCATCTCACTGGGAGAAAACGGGGTCTGGGAGATGCCATGGGGACAGGAGGAAGGAACCAGGAGGCCAGCAGAGGGCATGCGGTAGGAATCGGGCAGCGGAGGGGTAAAGGGGATACAGGCCACTGGCAGGGCCAGAGCCGGAGCCCTGACCGGCCGCCAGCCAGAGGACTCTACCCCACAGGCCTGGGTGCCGGGCACAGTGCTGCGGGAGGGCACGTGTAACCCGGCATGGAGAGAGTGTCTGCGCTCGGATCCTGCCCCTACAACACACCGTGGGCCGCTTCTTGGACTCCCAGTGCTCTGATTTCTCCCTGTGCCTTGATTTCCTTATCTACAAAACCATGCTAGTTTCTTTCGTGGGATTTGGGTGGGGATGAAATGGGGTCTCACACTTGACAAGAGCGACTGGGATGAGGACCCTGCACAACAACCATGAGGACATTTTCCTGAAAGAACGAACTGAGTCAAGGTCAGACATGCCTGAGCCGTCTCGCCTGGGAGCAGGGCCTGCACTGGGGGCCAGTTTGGGGCTGCGGACGCCGTCAGTGGTAGAGCCTTTGCCAGTGAACAGGAGCCTCTGGGTTTGTTCCCGGCACCAAATGCGAGAAGGAAGGAAGGAAAAGGAAAGAAAGAAGATGAGCAAAAACAAACAAAAAACTCTCTCCTCCCAATTTTTAGTTTGGCGTGGTTTCCTTTATCCCCTTGTGTGTTTTAGAACAACATATCTATTTCCAAGAATACATTAGCATTTCCACTTGCACAACACGGCCTGCTTCCTGTTTCACTACAAACTTAACCTCCTTATGGCTTCCTTTGTAAAAACAATTTGACTGATTTCTTTCGTCCCCTCCTAATAAATGTACCGCATTTACGGTGAGCGCATCGCTGGTTTCGAAAAAGCAAGAATTTCCATTTTCAGGTTCTCAGCCACTGATATCCAGCCTGACTTCAGGCCTTATGAAATTACAAGTGACATTTAGAATTGAATAACTTTTCTGATTGCTTCTCTGTGTCTGTGAAGAAAATTACATTTATTTTGACCTAGTGTTACCTTTTCCTCTTTTCATCAGATAAATCACACCAATGACCAGACATCTTCCATTGTTCTTCATGATTCATTGATCAACCATGACAGAACAAGCCAGTCCAACCTGGCCCCGGGGCACTGCCTCTTCCAGGCTGTCCCCGGGAGCTGCTGCTCCTCAAAGACCTGTGAGCTATGAGATTGCAGCTTCCTCAAGGGTCCCTTAGCTCAACTTTCTGTCTTTGAAAAGGCGAGCTTGGAGGGGTGAAATGTTTTGCAAAATCATCCAGCTAGTTCATGGTGAAAAGAGATTATTTTTTCTTTCTGACTTTAAGAATTCCCATTGCATCACATCCTGCATCAGCTCACGGATTTGTGAAGCCTCCCTGCACTGCCAGGTGTTTGTGCTGTAGAGTGCGTGAGCCAAATCCGCCTTCCACTTGTTTTTGCAAACAAACTACATGGGAAGCCAGCCCCGCCCATGCCTTTACTGAGGGCCCATGGTGGCATCTCACGACGATGGCGGAGCTGCGTGGTGGCAATGGAGACCAAAGACCATAAAGCCTAAAATATTCACTCTCTGCAATGCACAGACAATGCTCGCGAGTCCCTAGCAGTTGAAATTCCTTCGTTATTCTTTCAGTATCGAATCCTATTGTCAGAAGGAGAAACAAATGGGGTTGGGCAAGGAATTATGGGAAAGAAGGAAGTGCTTCCGTGTATTTATCTACTTTGTGTGGGGGGGAGTGTGCTGGTGACTTGACATATGTCATCTCATTTAATTCTCAGAAGTGCTACAAGATTGGTATTTTAAGCCACATGTTATAAATTACATAACAGAGGCTCAGAGAGATAAGATCTAAACTGCTTAAATTTTTATCACTAATAATTAGAATATGGATTTGAATCCAGCCTTCCCAATTCTAAAAGTGTCTCTTTGTACAATATCATGGGATTATTACAGTCATGTTTGCCTTCCACTGGGAAAAAATATGATCTACTATCCCCTAAGTGGAAGTAGTTTAATTAAAATATACTAGTAGATACTGACTCACGTTTAGTAAATAGCTAACTATAGGCCGAAACTGTCCTGCGTGTGGAGTTTGTTTTTGTTTCGGTGCCTGTCCACCCAGACTTGGACTGCAAGCCATGAGGACGGGACAGCTCCTGGCAGGCAATTAGCATTTTACATTCTTGGAGAACGGTAGTGGCTAGCCAATGTAGGTGGAAGTTCTGTGTGTGTATCCATACAAATTACCTAGACACTGTCTCGATGTGTTATTTAACAAAATTCCCCTCATCTCCAAGGCTAAGAATCTCTAAACCAGTGGTAACCAAATTTGCCTAATTGTCCAACTAACTCATGGATGAAGTTCTTTGGAATGTGAGCTTCTGGGACTATTTAAAGTAGGGTCCGAGTCACTTCCCCTGTTACTGAGACACAACACTTGACACCCACTACTCAAGGGAGAAGAGATTTCTTTTGGTTCATGGTTCAGTCCACAGTCAGCTGGCTCCAAGGCAGTGCACCATGGCAGAGGGGCCTGGCTGAGGAGAGCTGCTCAGGTCATGGTGGGTAGGAAGCAGAGAGA